>JAWQRO010000229.1:0-47638 GCA_033557835.1 Helochares maculicollis
GATTTTAAACAGGATACTAAATTAAAAATGAAAGATGTTTGTGTGAAGGGAGGGCGCCCGGGGGGGGGGGGGGGCATGTAGCGAAGTTATCGCTCGAGTCAAAGTTTGAAGAATGCCGTCAGTCCCGCGAATATTTTGCCGTCGCTCGCGGTTGTACAGGTTCGCAAACGCCGGCTAGGTTATAGTAGTGGGGGATATTAGGGGGACTCCGTTGCGACGCAAGGGGATCCGTCGGCGGCCTTGGCAGTGGGGACAATGACTCGCTAGCGCACTGATCCCGCGCGTAAACAGATCTTGTTTGGCACGGACACAGAGAGAGGAACCTACTAGTATTTTCCCACAACAATCAATGACAACCATGAAACAAAATTCTATCGGCAGAATGCATTTTCAACTTGTTTTTGCGTGATGCACGGCTAGCTTTGATTGTCTTGCTGCTGCTGCAGATTTGGGCGGGTCCTGAGGCAATTGATTTTGTTTCGCCTCTGGGGATAGTTTTAAGGGTGGTTTTTCTGTGAGTCTGCATCAGATTTTTAGTGGATTCTCACATTGATTTTTAATTTCCTGGGAAGTTTTGTTACGATGAACCATCAATTTTCTTGGGTTTGTCAAGGGGTTGGAGTGGGATGAAACATAATAGTCATATCTTCTACTTTCCGGAATATCTACAGACTGCGAAATAGTCGCGATTCACAATATTATGTAACTAACTGGTTAGTACATGCAGAGTAATGTTTACTTTGATACTTAGTGGCTTTAACTTTTAAGGCAATAAATTTTGTCGGGAAAATAAAACGTCCGAAAAATCTATGTTGCGGTATTCCCAGAATTTGTTTTAAATGCATCAAAATACCCACCGATGGTTTGCGCAGAAAACCATTTCTTTCGTTTCACTTCTACTCAATGAATGATCCTTATGGATTCTACGCAAAAGCTAGAAGTGGCAATTTCCCAGATTGCCATAAAATAGAAATCGAATATAAAACTTTTCGTTCAAACCAATGTAATTCGCGATCGACAAATTTTCATATTTTGTGTAGTTTATTTTTGCACAAAAAATGTTGGGTCACTAGATTTTCTTAAGACAGTTTTCAATTATAGTCAAAACAATAAATTACTTGAAAGTCTATTCCTATTAACACAGGACCTGTGTTTAAACGTGAACAGTATTTTAATAGTTGGCACTTTGTGTAAAGATCCTTAGTTAGGTAGATGGATGATTATTTCCTTGATTTATATGCATGAGGAACATGATACAAAGTATGTGAAGGTAGAGATGGTGTTGTTGCTATACTGGTAATGACGACGGCAGGTAGGCAAAGGAAGCCCCTGAGTTTTATCCTTTGTTAGGTAATAAATACCTTCCAAAGATTTAGTAATAGTATCCCCTGTCTTGAAGGTATTTATGAAACCACATGCGTACAAATAATTTTGGCTCTTGTATTTCATAAGGTAGAGAACATTTACAGGACGAATTAATAGTAAAGCGCTATTATTGACCTATATTATGAGGCTAACTTAAAGTGTTTATTTAATGTATCGTCTAAATTAATTGTCTATCTTATTATAAAACCACCATATGCTCTTTACTAGTTGTAAATCTTAATGCGTAATACATAACTTTACATACTACGTATATTAATTAAATTTCAAGCTGGTACGCCGTAACTTCCTGTTATCTATAATAATATTCGTCAAGCTATAGAAATTCTATTTTATATATTTATCCAGAGAATAATTTCATAGATATTTATAGATAGGAATTGCACAGCCTTGATTTCCTTATTTTTTTCAGTATAACTGATGTTTCACAAAATTAATTTTTCGGTGAATCGATTTATTCTGCACTTTTAGCATTTCAGATTTTATTTCGCGCATTATCAGTTGCGTGAATACACAAAATTAAAATTAAACTACCATTACTCTAAATGCGTGTGCATTTTTAAAGTTAATATTCTTATTTAAAAAGGCATATTTCTTTCATGTAAATGAAGAGTAATGTATGCATTAAAATATCTCGTATAAATGTTCTGCTTTATACGCCATGAATAATGCAATTACAGCTATATTACATGAACATGCATAGTAGGTTATGAGAATTTATTTTGTGGTGATAATGCATTAAAAAGAATTTCAGCGTAGATCTTTTATACAATAAATTACAAAAAGCTTCGCAAATTATATACTACCATTATATCATTCCAATAATGAATCAGTAAATGATTATTACAATTTTCGATGCTTTTATGTTTTGTAATCGGCTTGACGAGGCACATTTACTTTACCACCGATATCCAAGAGACGAATAGTAAAACTGTTCCATAACAAATTACGATGTGAAATAATATAATTGGAATAATCAGAAAAATGGTTTTATCAGGCCGGCAAACTTCAATATATTTCTATTCCTAAAATCCAATACTTTTCTGATTTTAGACATTGAAATGACTTATGCTAAATCTAGTGGAACCATCAGTTGATTTGTTAGAGCATACTTTTGAAATGGAAAAATTATATTAAATGATTAAATTCAGTGTGCGCATTAAAATACATTCCTGAAATGCCTACCACATATGAAGAAATATTGCGTTCTTAGCTGGTTAAATTAATAATCACAGGGTGTAAATATTTGGCGTCGAGTTTAACAACCGGGGATCAAAATGATAAACGCTTATAATGGCATCAGCAAAACTGACTTTCTCAATTTCGAGTCAATTAATATACACTAAACAAGGGTGCAACAGCTCGCCCTAATTTTCAAATTTCTTGCAAATAAAGTGAAAATTGCGCAGTGTTTTAACACGTCATGATACAGCGAAAATCGGATCGATTCTAATTGATAGCATGGAGCAAAGACTCGACTAATCCCTACAAACAAGAATTTTAGAAAGGATAATTGAAATGATGGCAAGCGGTAGCAACACCTAAAATGGTAGGAAATCGATATTTTTGCAGCTTAAGACATGTCATTGCCCCCCATCAATCGATACTTTAAGATCCAATTAGTCTACCAAATTTGAAGTCTGATGCTAACTAATACAGACTTAATGCACCTAAAGGCTATCCAATTAGCGACATCTACTAGTAATTAACGTTAGGTAATAGCTGATCAGTGCTTCTTCTAATTATTTAATGCAAGCCCAAGCGACCTCCCGTCACTTGCTTCAATAATTATGCAAGTGACGTACCGAAATGGCCTTAAATAAAAAATACCGCTGCAACTCAGTAAATTGCATTAGAAATATTATAGGTTACACTTTAGTACAGCACTTGATCGTTGAAAAAATGTCCAGCAGGGTTGAATGCTTACAGGAATCTTTAAAAAGAGCTCGCTTTCAAAAAATGTATTGAATGGAAATATTCTTAGCAATTTATATACAAACGGAGGCAATGTACATAGATAGCAAAGCGGAGTTTATGTACAAACAGCGTCTTTGTACAAATCGAGTGTATGCTACAATGTAGTCCATGTACAAATGGATTTGATGTAAAAATACAGTTTATGGATAATTGGAATTTTGAAATAAATTCTTACGCATTGTAAAGATTTTGCTTTTAGTTTTCGTGTTGAAATTGAGTCGACTCGTTTAAGTGAACAGCTATTGAGCAACTGCACACACCAAAGACCCGCGTTAAAATCGAGAAAACGCCACGAATACAAAAGGACCTGGTTTTGCAACATTCTCTAATGCTCCAGCTCTTAATTGACGATAGTCTCATTACAGGTTAAATTTGACGTATCATCTTCTTTTGATGAGAAAATCGAGGACGAATTTGATCGGCCAAGGAACGACCACCATGTACTAACAGCGGCATAATCAAAATTAAAGAATACTGTAACGCAGAGACCACTAGCATTAGTAGTCTTTATAAATTCTATAAATGCAAAGCGAATTTAAATTGCCGGCCTTCGGTGCACGTGTCGAGTCACTTTGCCACAATGAATAAAACGTCAACACCAACTGACAGCGTTTTTCGAAGAATCTAGAAGTGGGCAATGTGAAACGATGAAAAATTTATGATGTATTGCCACCTATCCCGTTGTTTTTGTATTAAAATAACACCGGACGGAATTCAGCACGACGATCAAAACGAAATGAATAAGTGTCCGCACAAATCTACAATTAAAATGTAGTTATTAATTACGTCGCTGCAATTCATTATAGTTCTAACAATATTACAAGTAACATTTTTACCCGCAGTTAATTGTTGTACTAGTACTTAATTATATTTAGAAGTAGGAAAATGTTACACGTACTTAACAGAGTAAAAACTAAATTACACGAGATGAAACTTATGCCCCTTCTAAGATCTATTAAAGCGCAAACGAGAGGAAAGCAGAAAAGGTGAAAATCTGCCAGGGAAATAAAGAGGGTAATTATCATCCGTTTTATTGTTTAATAAAGAAGTAATGTAAGTTAATAGCACTTAGGGTAAGCGAGATTCCACCGCCTTTTCCCTTTCCTTCACGAAAAAGTTGCTAAAAGTATGCTGATTCTCACTTGGCTTTAAATACTGTGTATGAACTAGAAGCGCTACTTAAAAGGCGGTCTTGTGCCATTTGGACAATCAGCAGTGAATGTAATATTTACGCCTACGCAATACGTACATTCGTTCTTATGAAATTAAGTAACCAAACTTTAATTACTCTGCAATTCCCGCTTATAACACAAGCCTCGAAGTGGCGAGCGGAAATGTAGAAAGATCTGTATCCATATTTGGAAGCTACGTGCTCACGACTAGGTTTGCAAATTAGATTAGTAGCCTCTTCTGCTACATTTGTATGCAAAATCCTGAGCTGAATCGATTAAGAAATTGCGATAAACCCAACTGGATGCTCCGCCATATTGGGGACGCCTTTTTATGCCCTTGCAGAGGCCGAACAGAAGTTCAGAATAGAAATTCAACATAAGTATTTTCTTTGTTTCTTGAAGGCACTTCATTGGAATTGGCAACAAATACCGTGTATGTTGAAGGTGAATGTTCCCACAAGTTCGACTTAATCGTCCCTTTGAAATAAAGATATAGAGCATATATTGGTTTGCGGGGTTCTGTCAAAATGTACAAGCCCGCTTTATATTAAAACATCACAGAATACAAGCCGCTGGTTTGGCGCGAGCTACAATCTAACTACTAATTTGTTATAATATATGTACTTATAAAAGTAAAAGACACCCGACATGCCGCCAACAATTTTAAAAATATAAAGTGTCCCCTCAGCCGTCATTTCTTTTAATGTCCAATCTGTTATATACCGATTGAATACCAACCCTATTCATAAGGTTGCGACTTCACCTGTCCCTACTTTTGTGAAAGGCATCTGCGTTTAGAACCTGCTGCAATACTTCCTTTAGAAGCAATTTTTGTGGACAGATTAAAACAAGGCGTTTGTTGCCGATAAAATAATGGGTCAAGTAAAGTTTTGAGCGTTTTACGCTGAGGGGCTTTAGTGAGCCATATCTCATGATGCACCCGTTGTTTGTGTTTACTGTATACAAGTATATGAAAAAGCGTTCCAACATGGCGGTGAAAAAGGGAAAATTTGATACATTCTTCAGTCTACCTAGGATAAGAAATGGAGCAGGCATCAAAAAAAGTGTGCTCTTTATGGATCCAATACAGGATCGAATGCAAGCAAAAACAAAGCGTTAGGTCAAACGCTTCCTTTCTGGTAATATGGACGTCGAAGATGAGACACGCTGTGGTAGCCCCAATCCTCGAAAATATTGACAAAATCATGGAAATCGTCGAGTCAGACTAGAATGCTAATATTTGTTTCATTACCTAGAAACTGAATATTATACAGAAAACCATTTGGAACATATTGGCAGAAGTCTAGTCTCATGTGTGTGAGTGATGACGCGATTAAAATTTACCACTTACGGGGTGAGCCGCCCGAAACGATGGCCAAGCCTGAATTTACAACCAAGAAAATTTTACTGTGTGCTTGGCAAGAAATGCACTCCACTATGAGCTGCTACCATCGGGCCCATCACTCAATTCGGGCTTATACTATGAACAAATAATCAGACTGAAACCGGCGACGACGAGAATGGGTATAGTGTTCCATCAAGACAACGCAAGGGAACACACATTTTAAACGAGGAACCAGAAGCTTCGAGAGCTTGTATGGGAAATTAAATCGCACCAGCCATATAGCCTAAGCCTGGGACCATTCAAGCATTTGCAAAATTGTCTTGAAGGTAAAAACTGGCCAAAAGAGAGACTTGTAATATTGAGGAGATTCAATAGGGACTAGGAATTCTTCAATCGCGGAATTATTAAGTTGCCTTCAAAATTAAATGGTTGTCGAACAAAACGAAGAATAATTTGTTAATTATATAATCATGAGGAAAACTGCTCAGAATTTTTTACTTCATCAAATATAAAACTTAGATCGACTTATTTTCATGCCTGGGCTTACATTAGAGAGTCTATTCAACCAGTAACAAAAGTAGATACACCGGCCAAAAATATTCGAGGCAATAATGAACATGAAATCCACCATGTCGATTTGTCTCGAGTGAGTCGTGGTCGATGCGCGTTGGAATGATCTTTGTATATTTACAGGAGATAAACAAATACTGAATTGAAAACCATTCATCAACATGTTATAAACTTCAAAGGTACTAACAAAATGAAGTATATTCAAAACAACATAGACAAATAATTGTCGATACCTATCATAGAAACAGGTATATAAAGCCTACTAAACGGTTACTTCCAAGAAATTTTAAATTCATGTAACGGTTTAAGGTAATCCTTCGCCCTCTAGAAACCTATTTACAGAACATAAAAGAAAATACGCATGGAGTCTGCGCCCACGTTCAGTTATCGGTTGCTGATATATTCTGTGGGTAGTGGAATTCAACTTGCCTGGCTTTGAACAAAACACAACACCACGCATCTACTCTAATTGACCCTAGTAAATAAATAGGGGGATCCTCAACAGCTGATTGGGTCTACAAACCATCAAAACTTTTTTCCCCAGCACCATGCGTGATGTAGATTTAGACAGAAGAGTGGAACACGCACTCGAACGCATATCTAATTTAGCACTTCCGTCTCTTTCTTTCACCTTCAAATAGGAAACGCAAGAGTACAACATCTGGTTCGTGTCCTACGACCATCAGTTTCAAATATGTCCGACCATCCAGCTCTCTTGCACGTGGTTCTGCAGTTAGGGATGAAATAATCTGCCTCGTGCTAATGAATATAAACAAGATGGTGGTAGATGTGTTGACTTGGTTAGTTCCACAAAATTCACATTGAAACATTACGAATACTTTACATTTAATAATAAGCCCAACGCGAAAAACACATTTTGTTTTACTTACTACTTTGGAGAATGAACACATAGCAACTCAACTTACCTAGAATAAACAAAAAGTACATTAGTTACTAGTAATTTGGAATTGATAAAGTACAACTACTACAGAACTAAACAATATGAATAACGACTCATTTCTGAAATACAACAAAAACTTTCATATTGGTTTTATTACCTCCTCAAAGCTGATATTATGATCTGTATTCATTGCTTCATTAGTGTTTAATAAATTATGGTTAAAAACAGGAGTTCAGAACATAACCAACATCGCACACTATACACACTGAAAGCTGAAGCTAACTGAACGTCTAGCTAAATCACATTCCTATAATCCCAGGTAAATTTTGAAGACACAATAAGCACGTCGGAACTAATGAATTTTCCTAAGAAACCTGATGGTTTCTCTTTTACAAACAAAAGCGTAGGGATGGCTAGCATAAAGTGCCAAGCATAACTTAAGAAGTTTATTTGCGATATCAATTTTGTTACTAATCAAGAAGAATGTTTTCATGCAATGAAACCTACTCGGAAATATTATATAGCACCATTTTGGCAGCGTCACTCAAAGTCAATATTTTAACATCTGTCCATAAATACATACCCTACGCCATAGCAAGGTAATGCACGGTAAAAATATATATATGCAATATTTTATAACGCGACGCAGTAAAAATATATTCCTAAAAAGTCAGTACTAAAAAGAGAAACGCGAAATAAAATATTTGCGCAGACGAAATCCGTAGGTAAATATTAATCAGCCGGATTTCTTTTCAGCGAATGCAGGGTAGAACATCTGGTGGTAATGAGTACAAAGCACAAATTGCTACAAATTTTATTTTAGGAAGCTTGCCCGCTTAAAGGTTTAAGCAACTATTATTCATTCTCTACCGGAATTGAATTTATATACGAATTTACTGGAAATAAAGAACACAATTACCGTAATTTTACTTATTCCCTTCACTATCAATATCAAAATAAATATTTAAGTTTGACGTCAAACTAAACAAGCAATATGTTCTGTTATTACAGTGAATTATCCGTCATGACCTCAGTTTAAAATTTGTATGTCAAACACACGGTTTACCTTGATTCCGTTGATAAAATTAAAATTAAATCAATATTCAATATTACATCCATGAACTAACTTAACTGGGGTAGTGAAAGAACTCCACCATACACCACACGCTAGAAATGCTCCTACCCTTCAGTTCCTGGTTCAAATGATTTGCGTGCCTAATATTCATTTTGAGCTGCATACCATCAAGGTTTTAGATTTCAGCATCGGTAAATAATTTTAATGAAACTAGATTTGAGGAACTCTGGCATAATTTTCAAATGCAGATTATTCAAATATTTGATTTACGAATACATCTTGGCACTGATAATGCAGGATGCCGCACCCACCAACATAAAATTTTTTATAAAAACTTCGCGAACTAAAAATTTGCTGTGAAAAATTTTACGCTACGATTCGTATTTATGTAATACATTAATGTTAAAATTTAATCCTAAAACTCTGACGTCACAGGAATTAGCCAAGAAAAAACTACACTTCCGATATTTCAAATGCCTAACGCCAGTAGCGTTTATGCATACAAGATTTAACTTAAACATCAATTTAGTAATGAAATATGCTCTTCCATGTGAAACTATTCTCGTCTTCATTTTAATACAAGAATAACGTGCTAATTACATTATGATAGCCTATGTTCCTATTATAAATGCTGAAGTGTACTAAGTGCACTTCACTTCAATTTATCGGATGAGTTTTCACATTTTACCTATAGAAAATCTAGTCAATATCAGCCTCTGTGATATAAAAATAGTCGTGTTGGTCTGAAGGTTGAAATTTCAAATATTTTGCGTTTCGGTTTTCATATTGCATCATTTTGCGGAAATTGCAATACTCAAGACGCCAACCACACCTACACACTAAGAGGTAAATGTCGAAGTAGATGGTTGAACAAGCCTAATTACAACAATTTCATTATTATCTACACACAGTATTTACAAAATTTACTATTTTTATGCGGCATATAATCTAATACTTTTTGTATGTACTATTTTACTGTATAATAGGTGCTCAATAAATCCCAATAATACCAAAGTTCAGCTAACAGGAGCGACATTTTTTAGAATGCAATTATAAGATGTTTGGTTAAAACACTACGGAATATATAAGTATTCTGTATATACAAATTCGAACAGAACTAAAATATCCTAAAGGAAATTTAAACTTATTACACAAGTTGTTATAAGCTGCTTCCATAATTAGCTTACAAATTTCTCTACACGGGTCATACAAATTTGCACCGACATGGAGACAAAAACATGGAAGCAGCATTTAAACAAATATGGCCCAAGCAATACAACCTGGAAGAGACACTCCAGTGAGGTTGATGGTTTTATAAGTTGAAATTCCATGTCTTTTTTGCTAACCAAAACATATAGCGTGATGTAAAAATATATTCCTTTATAACGGTTAGATTACATAACAGGCAACATAATTTCTTTAAAAAGTTTTAATTAAGTTTTAAAATTCCCTTAAATAGCCGATTTTGAATCAATAAATAAATGTACGCAATACGCAAAGAATGATAATTTATGTACTCATCTGTTACTTTCCCACTAAATTTTAATTGATAATATTAAAATATATTTTGTTTAATAAATATTTAATACGAATAAGCTTTTTGGTGGTTATATGTTAATACATACAACATTATATCAATAACCTGTATCGTTAATTAAAACATGGCCAACGCTTACAAAGGCTTTTAGAAAATTGTAATAAAACCGGTTCAGATATAATATATAGATCGTCTTGGCTTTCGACTGGATATCTACATATTTTGAAAGAGCAATGATTTCGATTCAGTCTCTCACCTGAGAGGTCAAGATAACCTGGACTGGAACTTCATGTGCTACATGGTAGTGTCTTCACAGTCTACGGAGTGGGCATGTAAAATATTAGTTCTTTATAAACGCGGTCGAGATAAGATGACATCATCTTAACGCTATTTTAAGTTTGGTTTAACAAACTGATTATTGTTGCTAAATGACTATACCTGAGCGGAAATTTGTATAAAAAGCACATCAAAAAGACCATGATAATCAACTCTTATACCAACCGACACTACTACTGATAAATCATAGTACAAACAGTAGCTACTGATGCCACATCAAAAATAAACCAACGTTGATATTTGGTCTGAGTAGCACGGTCGTGTCTTGCCAGATTTATTAATCTCACTTATAATTACGCCAATAATTAACATTAATAATACATTTTAACTGCTTGCAAAATTTAAGGTATATGCACATATTCAAAGAATATAAAATCCATAAGACCGATTAGCAAAAAGAACTTCCACTAAGAGTTTGATATAAAAATAGAAATTTTAATAAAACTTTATCACATTTTTCTTTTGCGTGATTAAGTAACAGAAGATGAAAACGAAAAAATAATGTACCCAATCTCGAAAAACACAATTTTCTAACAAAACGGGAGTTTTTCCGCAATTTACTGAAGACAAATAACCTTATTACTTTTTTAAGGGGTGTGGGGGGCGGAGTTGGGGCGGCAGGCGTAGTAGTAACATACAAGCAAGTTTGCTTCTGCGAAACTCCTCAAGAAAAATGTGCGAAACAGAGATATAAAATTATGAAGGCAAACTTCCGTCTCCAGTGCATTTTAACTTTGATTTATGGAGGTTAGCTCTTTATTTAGTTGGGAACATGTACGAGTTAAGAAAGACGGAGATTGTATTCTACAAAACATCAGACATGATTTCCGCTAGGCTAAAACCGAAATGAGTAAACCAAATCAAATTTTTAAACAAGATGTAACTGAAAAATCAGGACTACGTCAGCTCTTTAGGCGCACGTTTAATAATATAGTGATAAACATACGAATATTTAATACCGAATTATATTTCATAGCCTATTTTCAGTATGCTTACTTAGTCTAGTTGATAGTTTTTGCTCGTAATCGGCCTCAAAGCCCATAATACAACAGTTTATTTATTAATATGTGTTCTGTGGCTTGGCACCATCATTGTTTCATGGCTAAACTGATTACAAGCGTAGTAAAGTGTGATCCAGAGCGCGTTGTTTGCACGTTTTACGATTGTTTTTAAACGGGACATGAAAAAAATTACAGGCCTTCATATTGTCCATCAACAAGGGGTTTGGCGAGATCGTTATTTACTACTGTTGACGCAATTTTATGCCTTTGCCAGCTTTCATTGCTTTTGCTCACCTTTCATAAAGAAAAAATATAAAATTTAATGATCATATTACTGATGCATTGAAAGATTTAGAGGGGCTTCTGAATGCCCTCGGTGACCTTATCAATATTTTTAAGTTTGAATGCGATCGTAACATTTGAGCCGTAAAAGCAGGCGTTTATTATAAAATTTCATTTTTTCACCATAAATGTCTACTATTAGTCTGTAGGCAAGTTGGAAGATTCGGTCTTAATTGGAAAATGGAAAGTGGCAGATCTTACTACAGTAAATCATTATTCCACAATTGATTTAATTTTATGGGTTGTATTGGAGTAGCAACTAAGTAATTGAGGATTTTGCATAAAAATGAAATTTCAAACTGTTTATTGAAAAATATAACATTTTATTCAATTAGGGTCTGGCCGTTGCATTTCTGATCTTTGATACTAAGAAACTGAATTAAGTGTGATTTGACATCATTAGCGCCATTAAAACTTTTATCATTTAAAGAATTATGTATGATACGAAAAGATGGTAGTCTGAAGTCGCAAATTCAGGGCTATATGGCGGATAGTATAAACAATTATTTTATTTTTTATAGCTTATTTTATTTGTTTCGTGGAGAATTTATTATTAAAACGCTATTTAGTAGCTTAAGATGTTTTATTAGCTATTAATCTTTACGGTTTCGCTTCATAAGTGAAGAAGAAACATCGTCAGAAGTGACTTTTTTGTCGAGCAGGCCACGATATATGGGGCTTTGCGTTGCCATTGTGGAAAACAATACTTACGAGTTCCCACTTTTGGCCGCTTTGCTAAAATTACATTGCAGGATTCCTCTATAATACCTCCAGATTGATATCACTATCTTTTTTGTTTGGTGAATCTCTGCGTTTACTATTGTCTGTGTTAGTTCTTCTTGTTTCCTAAGATCTCTTCCGATTATCGTTGTTATAAAATATCTAGTTTTTCCTAGCCATATCAGAGGTGAATCAAATTTTGTTGCGTTTCAGACGCTAAACGCAGAAGCTAGTGTGTTGCATCAAATACATTTCCTGGTGAAGGGCCTGTAGATTCTTGACACAGTCCAGGTTTTTAATGTTATTTTCAAATGCATTTATGCGGTAAATTGAGCTTCTCAGCAGTGCCACGTGTTGTGTTATGACAATCGGAATCGATGATCACATTAATATGTCTCATGGACTAACCGGGCGACCATACTGTTGGGCATTATTTAATTAAATATCACCAGGACGAAATCTGGCAAACCAATTTTTATGCAGCCTTTCTTTCAATGCTTTATTCTCAAATACGACACATAACTTGTGTGCTTGCGATGCGTTCTCGCCTTTTTGGAAATATTAATATCAAACGTCTAAAGCGCATGTCTAGTTCTTCCATTTTCAAATTGGGATACAAACAAAATTAAAAAACTACTGGATAAGTTTTTATTTTGCTAAATGAAACTAAGTAATAAGAAAAACTATAGGTTAGGTACTTTAAGCACATTAAGGAAACAAAAGATAGATAGATCCACACATCGAGAAAATCTGCAATTACTTAGTTGCCAACCCAATAGCTCATTGAAACTGAGAAGACAACGATTTAAATGTCGATCAATACCAAATACTTTTAAAACAGACTTTTGCAACAAGCAGAAACCACAGAATTTGTTCACGTAAACCAGATTAAGTTTCGTTTTACATAAAACAACGGCGAGCACAACGAGGGGTTATCGAGTGCCAAACCTAAAATTTTCTCTAATACAGACTTGAATCAGAACAACATAGACATGTTAGAAATAGCCAACAGTAATAAAATATTTGCAAACATGATTTAAACTGATATTAGCTGAGAAAGGTAAAGTCACGAAGACAGTCAATGGGAAATCATATCGTTTGTTTGAAAACTTGGAAGCTATAATTGGAAAATACATAACGTATAGACGTTCTACAATAGCTACCTGCCTACATACCATATTCAAAAAGGAACCAATTAACGAGATAAACCATCCGATACAACGAAGTTGCTACATCAATTTCCTTCGCTAAACGAAATATTTGTTAACAATAAACAATTGCAAGAATTTTGAAACAGCAGATGACAGTATGTAATTCGAATTTTATTGAAACTTCCGGACCACGACAATAAAACGATCAAACTTGAAACCGAGGAATTTAATCGGTTTGTTGAAACGTGTAGAAAAAAGCTTCCTAATTTTGCAACACGTTCACATCTCGAGGAGGAATTAATTGCAAATCTTGCGCAACCATAGTTCGAGGTGATCGTCCAAACGCCTCCGCTTGCTAGCGTTCTGTTCGTCTGTTACAATCATTAACGTCAATAGGCAAGTTCAAGGTGGTCATAATTGTGTACGATTTCGCTATTTTTAATTTGTTAATGCTCTAACTACTTGACAGATGGCATAGAGACCGGTCGATAAATCGTTATTAGGGGTGAGGCGGGTCATGTTTTGAATAGGGAGGCATTTCTATGCATAAACAATCTCACTACGGATGGCACCAACTAATTTCGACTTGGAATCGATCTATGGGGATCACGTTCTCTAATAAGTTCATTTGGGTCTGTCAAAACTGAATTATTAAAGCATTCAATTACTGAAGTCTTTTTATTTAGACAGTGGCATAAACTATGACGCCATTAGCATAATTTTTAGTCGTTGATCGGAAAATGCCATGCATATAATCAGTCTGGAATTGGAAATATATAGTGAATATATCTATATATTTATATTAGTGGCGGTATAATAGAAATTGATCGTTGTCGTTTTTAATCTTGACGATTATTAGTTAAAAATAATGTTACCGGTTTTGTTTATCCGCATTGGCTGCAATGTACGTTAAAAACTGTTGATTGGCTAAAGGAGCCCTTAAAATTGTGGCGCTACTGTTGTAAAACAAAAACGAGGAATGCTCTGCTTCGGCATCTGCAGAATAGGCCTTGATTCGGCCAGTCCAAGTCGCTGTTTTCATGGCCAACTTGTTCCGCACACCTCTTCATATTCAAATCATATAGCAACTGCTTTATTTCAAATGAAATCTTTAACGACAGCTTTATTTTCGATGGCCTTTGTTACAGGTGTAGGGATTCCAAGTTCCAGTGGATTTCCAGCAGCGCCTTTAATTTCCGAACAAAACCTGCATTCTGAAAACCGGATAAAAGCTGTGCGATTGCCTGGCAAAGTGATCTTTCTTTCATTGTTCATCTTATTCTTTTACCTAGAAAATGAGGCTGCAGCAAACATCGTTAAAAGGGCCGCCCTTTTAAGATGGCCACATGGATATATTAACCGGTGAAAAGATAAGACATGTTCGCAGCTAACTTCGTCAGCATATCTTCTTCCAAGTATAGGAAGATTAATGGAGCCCAGATATCGCGCTCTTAAAATTGACATGCGTTCTTTTCAAATCCAAACTGAAAACAAACTTTATGAAAATTGGTGTAGTTTGGTATTCAGAACTGAAGTTTCGAAAAATCTGCAGTTTATATCTTAAGTTTATTGAGTAGATATTGTAGTATTGGATAGGAGTCGGTTATGGATGGTTATAACCATCAATAGGTTGAATACTCCAATTTAAGTAATAATAAAACAAGATTAATGAAATACAAATAGACAATATTTTATTGAATGGTATAGTGATACAACATACAAAACATTGAACAAAGTGAAGAAAGTTTTCAAAAGTTACCGCCATAGCCACCAAGCAACACTAATGTTTATCATCAAAATCTAATTAGAGATGATCACAAGGTTAACAAATAGAGTGAGAGAGAGAGTGAAAGACAAAAACAGCAGTGGATGACCCGGCTTAACATAAACAATAACAGAACTGGCAACAATGCAGTCGGTCCCTATAGACTATTTCGTATCACAATCTGAGGTAGCGGCACCAAAACATCTTCATGGGATGCAACAACACAAATAAACCAAACCGATATCACCCTATCCCCAACTAAAAATGGCCACTACCAAACAAACAAAGAACGTCTCATTAAACCTGTTGCACAAACCGGCGAAACCGAAGTAAATACTCGATAAAACGACCAACACCCACCTCTAAAGTCTGGCTGTTAATTGAAAAATCACCAAAAATCAACGTGCGCAAGATCAAAGAAAGAGATTCAAAATTCTGGCAGAAAAACACTGCAAAAAAGTTTTAGAGCGGTAGAATTTTTAAATATAAATGACAATTACCATGTCTGGTCCCATATCTTTCATATCCAAGAGAAAAACACCATAACCACAAATATTTTCACTGAAAACACGTCCGTAACTCACAAAAACACGGCGTCCGGCAACTTAACAGAGTTTCATGGCACAAGGTGCGGCATTCAATTGCAAACTGAGCTCTGGAAGTTACAAAGCAGGCGGTGTCTGGTACGCAGACGCTGTACTGCAGTCGTCGTTTACCGACCGAGCTGAGGCCAAACAACACCCGAACGAAAAGAACTCCAACAAAATTACTGCAGACTAAATAATGTAAAAGGCTTTGTTGAGAAAGAGAAAAGAAATATGAACTTATACTCCACTATACTTACATATATGTGGACGATGGAGTTGTAAAGCTGATCATTGGAAAGTAATATAGAAGAAATTTCGTTCTAAGTCGTAGTATTCCCCAAGTCTAGATAGACAGAGCGGTTACACCCCTATTTCGTTAAGGATAAAACTTTAATTGCGTTATCCTTTATTGGGCGTAATAAAATATATTACAAGCTATAATGAATAACTGGGTTTTTTATAATCATCGTTTTAATAAATTAACATTTTTGTTGTGTGGTATTTTCAGCTTGTTTCCTCATTGGTGAAATAAATGGTGGGCAGAGGGGTTAGTTTTATTTAACGAAATAATATTTGTTATTTTAAGAATGGCTTTTTACTACAACTTGATATAATTTTATATCGGGTAAAACGATTGTTTGGACTACTGTACCTCTCTATAAATTGGGACATCACGAAACATCTGCAACTTTAGTCAAAATAACAGATGTTGTAACCAGTTCGCCTCTATTAATATAATTATCTGAAAATACAAAGAGCCGCCCCGCCCGTGCCCCAATACAGATGCTGCTGCATCTCGCCGCAATACAGCAATACTTATTTATTCGGATTTAGCAATCGGACGGTTAAGACTTTACATTCACATTTATGTTGCACTGGCACGTAGGTGGAGCAACAACAGTACCTATACTTAACAAATTGGAGAAGTCATATTGGCTTGAAATACAATTCAATTATAGGAAAAACTGTACTATCTAAGTAATGACTATTTAGTCAAGAAATGCATTAAAAGTGTGTTTTTAAACTCCCATATTACTGTGTGAAATATAGTTTAAGCGAAAGAGTTGCGGTTATGAAAAACCACAATTAAATTATAAAATGATCGGTGCACCTGAAATTATTTTATTTAATTTTAAAAATTTTGCAGTTTTGGTTTTAGGATGCAAATAATATAGCATTTTTTGGTAAAAATGGTAAAATTAGCTTCAACATGTAGTTTTATAAAAATCGAAAAACAGGAACTGAAGTGGAGTTATGAAGTCGGCGAATGGCTATTGTAGTAAAGTCATTGGCCAGTATCAATTTTTGAGGCATGTTTAAATAAAGAAATCGACTTAAATATGCTAAATGTGGCAAAATTACTTTTAACATAGATTTAACTAGTTTCAGTAAATTGAAAAATCAGAGATTGAAGTTCATATCCTTTAATTTTACATTCCCGTATTACTAAACAAACTTTATTAAAGAGCAGGTATTGCGATTATGAAAAAAATTTACTCAAGATATGATAGCTCACAAATCGTTTGAGATTTAGCGGATAAATTTGGCATGCAGTTATTATGGCAATATCGTTAAACAGTAATCAAGTTTTGGAGCAGGTAGTACCATCTTATCAACCTTAAAGGTAATGAAAATTTTCAAGTAAGCTTGTTGCTAAACTAAAGACTGAAATTTGGTGCACTCATGTCATAAAAAATAGTAGGTACACACTTTTAACAAAATGAGACTTCTGGAAGTGTTAATTTTTTAACTTTAAGAATTGGATACTAGAAAAAAATAAAACTGTTGAACTGGAAGTGGGACATTACTAGCATTTCAATGGATTTTTTGGTTACGAATATACAGTTTAAAAGCGTACCGTTACACAAACGGTTTGACAGACGTTCAATATTACAGAGAACAAATAAAATAAAATTATTTTTATGTTTTTAAAATATAAAGCATTACGCATTTTTAATAATATTTCGACTTCCAGTTGAAAGTATTGTAAATGTGCTAAATAAGAAACGAAAATTCTTTAAAAACTTTTATGTTGAATGTATGGGTTGAAGAATATGTAAATTATGAAAATGAAAATTTTAATTTTCAGACTTTTTAACATACAAAGCATTGCACATTGCCTACATTAATATTTAAAATTACACCTTAAAATGTGGGCTAAACAAGAACCGAAAATTCTTATAAAATGCTAGTTTTAGAGTAGAATGCAAGTGTTGAAGTTTATGCAAATCATGCTCTATTTTTGCATTTTACGTAGGATTTTTTTATGAAGTATATTTGCTGTACAAACTATACAAGAATGTAGAATGGCGACACTCATTAGTTTAGATTTTTTTAAAAAACGTTTAATATGTTTTACATCATTATTTACTATTTGCACAATTAATATTTTGTGATCAATCTTCCAATTAGAAAATTATTTTTTCTTACTTTCCTAAGCCGAATGAAGCCATTTTCTGCCTAAAAAGCGCATGTCCGGCTCATCTCTACGTCACAGATAAGTGATGTTGATTACAATTATTTGAAAGCAATATATTAAGCCAAAAACGATTTCATTAATATGTGATTACGCGATATAACATATCATCAAATCTTTTTAAAAATCCTACCCTTTTACTAGGTACGCATTGTTATAAACACATACTATCGAGTAAAAATAAATTTCTGAAACGCATATTGAACATAACCCACGCAAGTAGAGAATTATTTTTATAACAGTTTCAATAAATATGTACTTGTTTACATTAGGCCCGATTGGAGTAGCGATTTCTAGCCTTCGGGTATCATAAAAGACGTGCACTTGGAATTTTTATGACACATTTATTAGAATCTATGTACATACGCAATTCATTATACAACATATCGATTACAATAGTTTGTATGAAGAGATCTAATGTGTATATTCATACATTCTATGTTAGTGGAGGATTTTTTTTTATTATTTAAAATTCTATTATTGCCAATGCATGAGATATTCATTCAAAAATGAAGATTTAAAAATCGCTCATTATGCATTTCAGTGTTAGAACCATTAGATTTCATTTACTTTAATGGACACTTACGACAATTGACTTCTTATAGTTATACGAATTGAACATTTAGAAGCAATTGTGCGAATAATTATTATTACTGCTGTCTTTAAATCTACCTCAGCTATATGTAAAATTTTCAATTACCGAACTGACAATTAGCTATTTATAACGTCTATCAAAGTTACACTCTTCAGCATCAATGTCATTACCACTTTTTCCCAGTTCCTACTGATACAAAAATAAATTTGTTTTCATTCAAAATATATTATTGCTGAATGAACGACTGATTGGTAGAAATGTATTTCACTTCATTTGCACGAATTACATTTTATATAAGTAGTAAAATACGTTACCACATGTTAAAACACGTTCATCATTCCCCGTTTTTCATCATGTTTATATTTTCTATTTATATTTCCTCCGTGTTAATCAGCTTCTCCCACATTTAAATGTCACTTGCCCTTTAATACGCTTAATTTACTCTATATTTCTAAAATCACACTAATCGCTTTTGTTTTCGGATGAAGCCCAGCAACTCCGCTTCAGAAGTTTAAAATTAAAAAAAAACGAATCACGAAAATAAAGAGGCTTGGAATTTTTTTCCTAAAAACTACTGAAATGCACAATTAATCACCGATAGAATTGAAAAGGTTACAGTCTTCAATGAGCCATTTAGAGCGCATTTAGATTTTAAAAACGCACTTTTATGTTTGCGACTGGCAGGGCAACGAATGTAACACCGCTTCTGATCTGGAAGCGATCAATTTCTGAAATGAGTCATCCATTCCATTGTGAACAGCGGCAACGGCGATAAATGCAAAGGATACATAAATGTTATTGTGTTAGAAGACAGACGTAACTATTTTAAACTTAAGCTCATTAACCACAATTTTGTCAGATTACATTAAATAACGTTCATGAGTAATTAATGTGCCTAATTAAAGCAGCACAACACAAACATTGGTTACATCACGTAACAGAAAGAAAGAATGAGAGACGATGGAGAAAGTGAAATAGCGCCTAAACAAGGTGGAATAAAATTTTAACAAATGAGGTTTTGCAATCATTTAATACGTTTGGCAAGTGTAAGGAGGTTAGTGAGTCAAGGTGCAAGGTCACTGCATTAAAATCACTCAAGACTCTTGATACAATGAGTCTTGTAACTACTGGGCAATCTTCTTTCGCCGACTGCACTTTAATATGGCCTCTTGGAATATATTGGACAGATCTAGATTGCACTTAGTTGTCCGCTTCAATTAGATAATAACTTTTATTAATTGGAAATGAAACGCGAGAAATATCGGTGCAACATTGCTGTTTTTGCTCTTGCTTCGTAGCCAATTTCAAGGATACCTATTGGAAATTAGTAGAGTAAAGATTTCGATAACGTTGGTTGGAGAAAACCAACTTTATATAAACTGCCCAAATAAACTCAATTTTGAAGAACAATCAGTTAGTAAAATATATTTCTAACGAGTTGTTTATAAACAATTTCAAAGTAATTTTGCGTAACGACCTTGTTAGTAATCTGATATTTCCTGCGGTACAATTTATCTTCAAAATTAATAGATTACAGTTTTTAATATACTAAACGGAGACTTGCGGGCAATTTCACCTTTCTACATGGAATCGAGTAGGTACATATACGTATAAAACAACGTAAAAATAAAATCCTTGCAGAAAAAAGTAAGAGCTTGCACGTAAGATTGCAAGCTGCTTTAAAATCATTCATTGATTTATTATGCAGCTACTTTCACAAACAGATGATTGTAAATCTGCTAATTATGAAGGATTCGAATTACTTTAGCACTAATACCAAGAATTAGTAATCTTCGCTTCAGGCTTGATGTTTACTGTTACTTTTATAATGAGAATGCATACATTACGTATTTATGATTTTTTTGTGATAGTAGTATAAATTTTATGATAAACAACAATTAAGTTTGTAAATGTTTTAAAAAAAGAGTAAAAGAATCCTACCTGTTGCGCTGCTTGGCTCTGCCTAGGAATCTGCATCTGCTGTGGCATACTCTGCTGAAGATATTGTGGGTGCAGTGGAAGACCACTAGGAAGTTGTCCACTTGAAAGATAGAGTACCTGTTCAGGAACAGTTTTGTTCTGACTCATATCATAGAGTCCTGTTGGCATACCAGCAGGATTTGCACTGAAATATGACACATTCGGGGTTGGTGGTGTAGCCATTTTGTTATTAACTGGATACTTCCATTTGTCATGGTTCTGTAAAAAAAATATCAAAAATGCAAAAAATTTACATTACTCGCAAACAGGTAATTGACGATATAAAAATTATAATCATACTATAGGAATAAAACATGTTTGTTTTGATGAAACACTGAGGATTTTGTCCGTACTAAATATTCAAGGCTCTCCTCACTCCGCTTTGTGCCACCTTATTTCACCCATAAAGGTTTTTACATATTCATGCAAATCGGCGCTTCTCCGCTATTTTGTTAAAATTATGCATATTTAACGTAGAGCAAATATGAAACAATGTTTTGCAACGATGTTTAGTGGATATTTTTAATGAAATACGACGGGAAAATTAATATATATTTAAGCCGTATATGTAAGTATAAGCAAACGCGGCCATTTTATGAGGTATATTCAAAAACATTAAAAATTTTGAAAAGTCCTTTTCTTCCGATTTAATCGGTCTACTGGATTTCGACAACTTAACTTCTTCACATGCCTTGTAATTCTTAGAAGAAATCCTGTCCTATGCTTAGCTCATGCCGATCATGTACGATTAAGCCCCCCACATGCCTACAAAATTTATGAATTGTATTCATCCTGGTCTCTAAATCTCAACAAATATTGCAAATTATGAAAATAGCTTTTTTATAAAAGTATTCAAGCATTAGTCGCTATTTTTATCGATAAAAATATTTATTTGAGTTGCAGCAAATGACACCATTACACAAAACTCGACAAATATTTTGGAGCTAACTAGTTCTCTTGCTTTCATTCCCTGTCCTGCAATATATCACTTAAAAAGTTCAGTATCTTATTTGTTCAATATAAGGGGGTCGGAAGGCAAATACCACAAACATTGGTAGCTTCTATAATATTTCACAGAGCCCTGCAAACTAAGAAATAGGATTTTCTTAGTTTTTTTTGTTCAATTCTGTAATGTAGATGAAGTAATAGCATAAAGATTTCATTGAAGATTCATGTTTAGACAGCTCTCGAATCCAATAATTGTAATATAATCATATATGTGCATCAAATTTTATGTCTATTGTACACAATTGTAGACGTAATTTAAAAAAATTTATAGACGGAAAGCAAGGAATTTTGTAAAAGTATTCCATTGAAATATAGCTCATATCTGAAAAGTTATAGCAGCATTTGTATTGCTTCATACGTTTGCGCAGCTCTGACGTAAGGAATGACTTCTCAGAGTGTTAGACAATAATTTTTTGTAAACACTTTGTTTTTAAGTGTACCATCAAGTCTTATAACAATAAATAATAATTTAATTTTAGATCCATTGCAAGATGGAAATAAAGTGCGGCTAGCTTTTAATTAATTGAATGACTTTTTCATCAGCATTAAAATTTGAAAGTTTTTAAATTAGGTGTAGATTCTGATGAACGTGCCGCAAAACCGTTCCTAGCTGTTCCTGCCATTGAAAAGCATGGGCAAAACAAATGTTGCTCAGATTCGCCTAACTATAAAGTTCCCAATGGATTATAAAAATTTAGCGCGGCATCTTTCTAAGTCTTCAGAAATAATTTCAAATTAACTTGAATATCAGACGCGGTACTTCACATACACAAATTGTAGTAAGAATTTGTTTTACTATAAAGTTGAATCTTTTTAGTTTTTAATAAACACCAACAATTTACTAAAAATGAAGGAGTTAGGCCACTATATTTTACTCTTGTTTCGCGAGTGTTATTGTTTTGATTTTATAATGTGACAAACTTTGTTGTGCTCAAAGGGATACACAAGAAACACATACATACAGCAAGAGACCAAATTTATTTAGAAGAAGACTTCTAAATTGACACAAGATAGAGGCACCGAGTGAATTGAATGCTAGTTTGTCCACGAAAACATTGAAACAATCGGAAGATAGGTACGATAATGAACTAAATCCAGGTTTTGGGTATCGTATGATAATCATCACTGCAGTTTTCAGCTATTTCAAACCTTGTCGTTTGTATAGTGTTAAAATCTCAAGTGTAATTTGCGGAAAGCGGCAAGTGGGTTTGGGATTCAAAATTGTACTAGTCTCCAGTAAAATTGACAGAAAGACTATAGGATGAACTCTGCATTTCTTACTGACTAGACATTCATAAGCTGTTTCAGTTGACAAAATGAGAAACAGTTTATGGGCTACACTCGATCATAAATTTTCTACTAATGCAAAACTGCTACATAATGAATGTTCGATCGGAAAGAATTCTAAGGCTAAGGCTGCAAACAGTTTTTCTCTGGACATACACAAGCTAGCTCTACCATGGAAGAATATGAAGCTATCAAGGCACTCTATAAAGAGTTGGTAAGATCTTTTTACTTGATGCTTCAGCGGTTGGTTATATTCAAAACTGTAGTGAGTTTTAAAACGATTATGTGGACATTTGCCCCAAAATAATTTCTGGTAATAAAATTGTACTGGATATGGTAGCTTGCGTGTAAATCTACAGCTTTGCTTCAATTCTATCCATAATGAAAGCGATGGATCTACAAATCTAGCCTGTTCGTGGAACTTTCTAAAATATATAGGTGATCTGAGAAACCCAGCACAGCTGCCATTTTTAAATATGTTATTCTAGAAAAATTATGTTTATCAGCCAATGAATGTGCAATAAACTTCTACCTTTGTGAACTTGATTTACGTTTTTTTTAACTAAAAAGAAGAAACCCATTTTTTGGCCTCTAGAGTGGCCTAACCCTTACCCCTTAACAACCAACTCTCAGAATTTGTATAGCGCACTTGCTCATCAAATTAGGCTTAATAAACTCAGACAATCAATGTAAATATTTCAAATGTGAATTCATCTTTGTAGTGCCTTTGGGGATTTAAAATTACATTTTTGTAATTACTATGCCGGTATGCTTTAATATAACTTTTACCAACAATCCTTTCTTATCATTTCGACACCAAAAATTATATTATAAAAAAATTTATATATTAAATATATGTAAAACATAACCGTTGCTTTCAAGTTTCTTTTCAAACATTGTAGACAGACAGATAATCATTGTCTTAAAAAAGTGTTATAAACAATTCAAAACATCGATATCAGTTTCATAAATCAAGCTATTATCAGTTTTATTGCATCTGTAATAATGCCTTAAATATCTTTATTTTTTAAACTTTGTTTGCCTATCTATCAATAATGGCGCACAATAGGAAAAAAAGAGTTTTGATGTGTTTTGAATTGAATTTCCTAGCATCTACATGTAAATACTTCTCTCAAAGTTTCAATGTAGTTTTTTTGTGTTACATTGTTAAACCTACGCATTTCTAAACAAGCAATCGAGAATCAGCAAAAATATGCAATTGTCTGAAAAACCATTACAATAAACAGTGGAATTTCTTCTATCCACCAATCGTCATTTTCGATTTATTTAGTGCTTACAAAATATGAATTTAAATTTAATTTGTATAGCAAACATTGTAAGAGCCTAGCAATGAAAAACTAAATGAATGAGTAAAGATAATTCATATGTTGCAATAGTTGTTGATATTTGAAACAAGTCAGAAGGCTTTATGCTTATGATGAGTTACGCACTCACTGCAATATTTAACTGATGCAGTGTAGCAAACAATAAAATAAGGCAATATATGTAATTTAAAATAAAACTTACATCGATAATACTGTCGTCTCCTAAAGCCCAACGAGCTTTATTCGGACCAAACACTGGGAACTCAGGATCTGGAGGGCGTTGGAATTCATAACCAACAGCTGCATCGTCTTGTGTTCTTTGCGGTCCTCTATCCATGTCCCCTCTAGTAACTACACTTCCATCACCACCACCCAACCACTTCATTGGTATATCTGAAATAAAAATGATTTTACTACTTGGTCATATTGGTGCCTATTTTTAGTCTAAACCTTAGAATTACAATACCAACATTTTTGTATTTGCAGTTTAAAGCATATTAGCAGGCAATAAATGGATCTTATTTCGAGTAAAAACATATATTTTATAAGAAACTATTGCTATCTCAGATTCATATTTGATTAAGACTAGACAATAGGACATTTATTCATAATGTAATATCTGTGTTATGCATTTTTTAATCTTTACTTCTTTTGTGTTGGTATAACAATTTTTAACACGCTATTAAATTATAATTGTTTCTTTTATGTAATTTGCTATTTCTGTTTTTACGTCTATCCAAGATATCTTTGTAGTCAATTTAAAAAAAAAAACATTGGTTGTGCTACGATTTAGCTAATTTCTTTCTCGATCAATTTTCAAATTTATTAGTTGTATTCTTTCAAAATCAATATGTACATATAATATGACTAGCTAGTACATCTCTGAAAATAAGCGGCTAAGTAGTTATGCTACTCATTGTCTTAGTGTAAAACTTTTGACAAGAAGCATATTCCTACTGTAAAATTATATATTAACCTATGTTTAAATACACAAGTGATAATGCAATGGGCAAATTGTTATATGTAGATACTCAATAAATATCATGCTTAGCATCTTTTTAATTAAAGTAATATACACAAATTTGGTATGTCAAGTTTTTGTGCGTTGTCTGCCAATTAAACGTTCATATGATATGAGAGAAATATGTTTAATTATACATTTAAAGTGTTTACTTTAGGCTTATTCATATGAATCGTGAAAAAATATATGTGGGAAAATAAAGATAAAAATATCAAGAATGCATTTCGAGTATTACTGAATCGTAGAAACAAAATGGAGTTATATGCCTAATCCACATATTTCTATGTAAAATACCTTGCTGATCTTTCTACTTTCAGAAAACAACTGTTTGTTGGTCGAATATATCGTGGAATAGATCTTACAAAGCAATCATTGTTATAAGTAAAATGATATTGCATTTTATTTGAGGTTATGTACTCAAATTTCAGAGGCAACATTTATATATTATTCTTGCAACTTTAAACATTTTCTTTTGTGTACGGTATCATATGAAGCTAGAGTCGCAGTTAGGGCAATTACGGCGCTAGATTTTAAATTTGAAATGGCATTTTATCGATAAAGCACTTAAAGAATGCTGCTTGATTCCATCGTTTTAATAATATCTAAGCAAACTCGATTCTCCTATCTGACAGTTACTTGTTTACAGTAAACAGTAACTATATTTGCCCATAATTCAATTTCAATGAATTTAAATTAAATCAAAAACGAATAAAATGATCCAATCATTAAATGCACCTAATATAATTGAGGTTAATATAATTTTGTGTCCATGAACAACGGAGCAATAATTCTATTTGGTTTTCTTATGACATTTGATAAAGGCGAGCACAAAGCGTGTGGGCGTTGGAAATTAAGGAGTAGGTATATGTTTCGTGTGACTCAGTTGTAGGTTCAATTAGGAACGGCAAAAGAAAATTCAGCAAGTTATTAGATTGTTTATATGATGACAATTCTGTTCCCGGCACAAAAACAAATGGCTGCGCAACTTTGACAATCCCCTAAATACACAAAGAAAACTGACACTAACCGTTTACCAATACCCACAAACCAACAATAATAAATATAATGGATTTACCTGTGCTTATCTTGGACAATTTTTGTGCATGAACAATGCGTAGTATTGTTGAAAATTGCGTTCCTTATATTCGGCGTCGGCTTTGTTAAAGATTTTCGCATAGACACACAAACAAGATATTCAATCACGTATTTTACACAATATTAAAATTCACAACACAAAATATTATCACTAACTATACAATGAACTATTTACAATTTACAATAATTACAAGATTTTCCGTTTAAGCCATTTATACAGGTTGATAATTGTGGATTTAAAACTGACAGCAATCTATGACCAAAGACTCCGCCATTTTAATGTTATGCGCGCGCCTATCAAATCGGCTGAGACCATTTGCGCGTCAAATTCAAATTTCGACCTGTTCAAAACCACGCATCCCACCCTCTTTCCCGCTCAAATAAGGATTTCTTTAATGAAAACAAAGCAAATTTTCTCAAATTCAACTTAAAACTTTTTAACTCGCACGAAATAATCACGAAATTATTTTGTATTAATCATATTTTTGGTTTCATAGTCATTAACCCCGCTTGTCCTTGAAACTGCAAACTTTTTATTAGATGTTTTAGGAACCGGAAAGATTTCCTGTCATCTGAAGACGTTCCAGTCGAAAAACCACGGTTTTTGTTTGTTATAAACTCACTGAAATGCCCAATTGCTTATTAAAAACAAGCTTTTCAGTTCATGTTTGCACACTTGCAAATCTGGTTGCAGAAGTAACGACTAATGAATACAACTAAAGTTATATATTATTTCATGGAATGAACATCACTACGCGCCATTCCCGCCACTATTTCAATCCAGTCGCGGTTTAGCGGAGCTAAAATGAGTAAATTCTTGTTTTATTTAAGCTAAACCTTTGCGTGTCTAATAACATACCTTCAACAAGCGGCCGGTCAGAAATTTTTGATGAGTGTATGTGGCGATTTCTGGACCTACGACGACGCCGACGTTAGAAATAATGTACAATTTCGTGCGTTTTTTTGTGTTAAATGTGCTTGTGATTTGTTCGAATTGTTTCAAAGTACAGTGGAACCCCGATCTCCATGGATACCACTATCAACAGGCCATCCCCCAGGACGTCATGGTGGATATCATCAATTATTTAGGATTATCGTTGCTGGAAGTGAGTATTTGTCGGGAATTTAAATTCGCTACGTAGTTATGAATTATTTTGTTATGTACATATGTATTATGTGATTGTGCCTCATTTCCCTCCTAGTTGCTATTGATTTTTTGTGAATATGTAGGTATACAAAATGAATGTACGTAGTTGAAATGACCTTTATGCTATAGTTGGGAAATGGAGTTAATCACGAACTGGAGCGAACAAACCCTTACCTGCATTACATACTGAATTGGCAGTTATAAATTTCAATCAATTTGATTTGCTTTGCTCGTAATTCATTATTGGATTTCCAGGAAGAATTAAAATGATCTCATTGAAAAATTTAATATAGAACGAAATGAATTAGGTATTTCTACAAAATATTTCCAATAGGGGAGGCCATTTATACATTATTTTAGAAATTACCCTGAATGCGTTAGAAAAACTGCAGTTTAAGATAGTAAAACCTAGCGGTAGATGCACAACACATAGATCAGAAAATATTTCTATAAAGCGATTAATTATTATACCTTTATTATTACCATTACGAACAACAGATCCATCAGTCCACTATGTATTAAAATTCTCCGGTAGTTAAAATACTCTGTGTTCCACTATTGTTTTAATAGTGTAACTGTTACTGTATACAAAGTATTAAGTAAGTGGAAGATTTTGTTGTGGCATTTCTCTTCCTTATTACTCGATACAGATGTTGATCTAAACGATCACAACATTTTCAGGATAATGCTTTGCCTACACAATTAATTAGATTTCATAACAATATAATTTCATATTTAACTTTCTTGATTGCTGGTGTTCTCTGAGAACCGTCAAATTCTTATTATGCAAATCTCAAACAATAATGAAATCGGAAAATTGCAAAAAAATAAAGTAATTTTGTTTAATTATATATTTCCACTCAAGTATTTCTTCTTAACCTCATAAAATAACGATTATTAGCCCCCAAACTTTAAATCAGCACAATCGAATCATCAATCATCTGGAACATTAAATATTTAGAAAATGTTGAGTTAAAGTTCACTAGTTGTGGACTTATATTTAACTTTTTCTTGATTTAGAATACAATTAAACATTGTTATTGGGACATATCCATCAATTAAACCTATGTTTTAACAGGAATATGTTCAATCGCATTAACGCGGCGGGAATATTATCAGAAAGTCTTTCTATCATTTTTTTTGATGTGATAGACGAGCCCCTTCTGATGAGAGTAAGTCGAACTATGACGTTGAATTCGTCTCTATCTGTTCACGAAGTAAGTCTCCATTCTTAGAATACCATGGTTTAACAGCAATTCACTTTATTGTTTCGGTATGTTTAAATTTCTTGTATGTTACATTTGCCGCCTTAGCCCCCTATTTAAACACATTAAGCCCAAATGGGACATAAAACTTGCTAATACAAAAGCAGTTTATTATGGATTGGTTGTCGGTCTTCAAAAGATAGCTGTTATGAATTTATATCTCTTTGAGTTTAATAAAAATCAGGGTATTTACTGTGTTGAATAACTCGAATGTTATCGCAACTAAGCAGCATTTGGGGGAAGTCATAGTTGTTTACTTTAATAAGAAGAAAGGGTAGTGTAATCGCATCGAATCCTTGTGAAAGATTATGACGACAATGCTCTTGCTGATAAATTAAGTACAGACTGGTTTCTACAATTCAAGACTGGATATATCAGCGCTGAAGACAAACCTCGTTGTAGACTGCCAAAAATCGAAGACAAAGATTTGAAGCCGCGATATAAATCCAACTTAAACGCAAGAATAACTAGCATATATATTTGGAGACACTCAACAAACAGATTCCTTACGATTGAAATCAATAGATATGGTTTAGCCACACGGCGATTGGATCCTTCATGAACTGAAATCAAGAAACATTTTAAGGTTGATTGAAAGTCTAAATAGAAAAGGGTTTTTACACTGGGCAGTGATAAGAAAAGAGAAATAGATGTTCTATGACAACTTCAAGACAATACTACACTAAGCCCGGGCAATCGTTTTTATTGATATTAACATCAACACCAACTATTCTTTGTTCAAAATTCATTCTGTATATCTGGTTGCACTAAAACTGTGCTATGCATTATGAACTGCTAGAATCTGGCAAATCCACGAGCAAATACATGACAAACTTATTCTTTTGCATGGTATAGATCAACTTCATATCACAAACCTGTGAATAATATTTGTAAACGCTCAAATGAGATATTTTATCGCTCACACTTATTCCCCGAACATTGCTCCTTGTACTTATTGGTTGTTCAATGGATGCAGCACGAGTTGGCTAGTTATTCTTTTTGTAGAAATAGAACATTGGCTCACAAATAAAATCGCAAGGTGAGATATTTTTCGAGGTGAAACACAAAAATTACCTGAAAGGTGGAAACAAGTCGTTATTAACGATGGACAATACCTTGACTACTCTGTTCTTTCATTTTGTTTTCAAATACACTTCGATTTTTTCTCATCTTTTGACTTGGGTTTTCCATCTGAGCGTTGTGTTGAGAGTTATCCTGAAATACAGTAGTGTTGGCATAAGAAATGCAGAGTCCATTAATAATTGACTTTATTGTATTAGCAAACTAGTTTTGAACTCCCTATAAGGCATGTCGTCAGTAAAAGTAGTAGTTACTATTCTTATGCAGAATATCACTCCCAAATACTGTTATCTACTGGTTAGAGTAAAGTTTTAGTCTTTTGTGATAATATTAATGTTGCTTGTGAGATAGATGTTTTTGGTGACAGAAATGTCAATCAAAATCTGGCGATTTAGTAATGTTTATAAACCAGTATATTGGCTTAACAGTTTCAGTATTTCTTAATTAAATTCGATTGAAAATTCGTACAGTTCCTGGCGCCTGGTAGTGAGCAGCTTTAAATCCAAAATGAGCGCTTCGCACCATCTCTGACAAATATGCACGTACTTTGAGATATGTTTTAATGATTTAATGGATATGGTGTTGATCTGCATTTCGTAGGCAGCATTTTTCTTCTTCATGGCGATCAATAGTATTCTGGACTGCCAAGTCTTGCTGTTGTTGCTTGGTGTATAGAATGGTTAAATGGTAAAAGTCATTAATGTTGAATTGATGTACGATTTTTCAGTGAAAATCGTAAAAAAGAATTAATTTTGTTTCTTCTTGATTTTTCCGTATTGCGTTAACATTCCATTTTATAATTTTGAGTAAACTAAGTATAGATGTTGATGTTGCTATTTGAAGCAGGTCTGGCAGTTCTTTTGTTTCTTTAACATTTCCATAATAGATTTTGGGATTTTATTGGTTACAAGCTTTTTAGTTTCTCAATATTATATTATATACTACCTCTAGGCTTCTGAAACAATCAATTAATCTCACAGTTACGGTTGTTTGCGGAAGAGTAGTTATCACAGAAGCAGCACTAGGCCAAGGTGTTATCTTGCGAATCACAGCTGGTGGCTACTTCTGGGCATTCGATTCACTTTTATTCCTTTTTGCGAACAATTTCAATGTTTTTAGAATGAACATCAAGGACGTAGAATTTGAAATTTTAATTTTTCATCAAACCAACAATTAAATGAAAATATAATGCATACAGTTAATATATGTGATATATGTTTAAAAAGAAATATAAAAGAATTTTGCTTTGAATATAAAAACATAATTGATGGGCTATGTATATGAAAATAAAACAATAATATTAATATATAATAATCGTATCGACTGCCTTTCGTTTTGCTGAACTTTGAAATATGTATTGTGTTGTTACAAAGTCGGCACCTTAAAATATATTATATAATCCTTTGAGTTTTATAGCTTAGTCGATTAGAATTCGATTGAAGGTGATTCGAGTATTAATGACAAATGAGATTTAATTCGACAACGCCTCTATAAAGCGTCTTTTTGTTTTTGTGAATTGATATACTATGGTAAATACATTTATATTTATAAACAAATTATAAAATTAACTTTTTGAATAGAACATTAACTCAAAAGTTATTCTCCAAATAAATAATTAGAATTAAAGATATTTGGTTTCTGTCAATTTACTTTGAAATATTTTTGTTATCGCTGCAAGTCGCTCGAAACGATCTGAGCTATACCTCCTCACCATTTCAAAGTAAACAACATAGACCTTGAAAGTACTCCAACACAACTGAAGTAATCAACTAGTTTAAACAATTAAGTCTAACAACATAATATACAAATTAAAACATAATAATGAAAACACAAAAGAATGAAGATCGAATTTAGTAACGATCACTCTGAAAGCAATAAATCATGAAAAACCCTTGTCGGGCAAGATTAGCTCATCTTCCTCTTACTTCTTTAATAATGTGTACGTGCATTTTAAACAATACACGACACTTTAATTGGTTGTTTGCTGCAACTCTTTCATTAACTTTAATTATTAAATTTAACTGCCAATTCCTGTGAGGTCAGGCACCTGAGTTTTCTTCGAAATATTAGTTCGCCAAGCTGAAGGAACATGGTTTTATTAAAAATGAACCATTTCAAAATTGCGGAGCATCAGATGAATGACCCTTTGGAGCCACTCTTTCCACTCTCTGCCCAAATTATGTTGACAGTGCAAAAATGTAAAGACCGGTTTCAAGCAATACCTTAATATACAATGTTTACGTTAAGATTCTCTTTATTCGCAATTGCAAATAAGCAAGTAACATTATCATAAAGCAACACAAATAGTTACTACACAAATTAAATCAAGAAACGTAATAATAATACAAAGGTCATAGCTTTTAATTCGTTTATGTAATTCTGCCAAATAAATTATTTATGGTATTATTTACTGGCCGCTGAACAACTTCAAAGATGTTACAATGAAATATGAATTTGCATATTAGAGATTTTTTTGTAAAAAAGCCTCTCGTGTATTCCTTTTAGCTCCAATATTTTGACTTAATTATTTTTTGTAATGAAAAAATGTAAATGCAACCTATTAATTTATTCCGCTTCGACACCATAATTGAGTAATTTGTTTTCTTTAATTTTACGTAGCTCTGAGCTTGAAATATCCTGACTTGGTAAATTTAACAAATTTGGCGCTTTATCTTACTATTAGTTAAGTGTTTCGTCCGTTAATTATAGATTAAATTAACGAGTATGTATGGTAAAATGATGTTTTAAAACGAGTGGCGACTGTATCATTTTCCTTTCACACCCACACTCTTTTATATAACCGCATCATTAAGGGAAATGAGTTTTTCTCCATTTTTATGATTTTTCCGTAGGCACACAATGAAGACAATAATAACAATATAGCTCTGTCACCATACGGGGCAGCCAGCGTCCTGGTGGCTATAGGAGAAGGCCTTCGAGGAAGTGGTGGTTACGAAATACAAAACGCAATCCATCTTCCTGATGACATATCAGTTATACGAGTAGGCCTCCGAGATATTCATAGGCACTTAAAGGTATTTTATAGACTACTTTCCTTTTCAGGAGACAAGTGAATAATATTCAGTACGCAGAAATTTTTTAGCAAATGCTGTAACACATTCTATAAATAGAAAGCTTTTTACGGTTTACAGATTTAATAAGAAGATAAAAAAGTGTGAATGATATTTCAAAACTGTCCTTATAAACTGCACACTAATAAAAAGTATAATTTTGTTTGTTGTTTTGAATAACTTTGCATATCACTTTCTAAAATAGCATGCGTTTAGTATAAAAAATTGAATCGTTAAATTAGTGTAAGAAAATTTCGTTTTTGAAACAATTGTGTCCTTAGAGCTCAAGTTTATCATTTTAATAATTTTTAGAAAATATTCAAACATGTGGACCAAAATACCTAATCTTTCAGAGTTACTTCATCCCCAAAGAAGGCTTTTTGGCGGGCTTGACTCTGAACAGAGAAAACGTCACCCTTAATTCTAAATATGAAGACGTCCTCAAATTCTACGGATATGATCTAGAATCCTTCAACAGTGCCCTTCTTCCGGAGCCTTTCACCACTACTCTTATTAGTATTACAAGAACTCCTGATATAGATGTAGTAAAAACGACAGAACCTGAACATAGAGAACATGACGAAACGACAATAAGCCAATCAACCACGATGAGTCCCCAAAATATTACTACGGAAGAAACTGTAGTCTCTACTATAATGCCAGACGTATCCACGGCAGATAGAAGTACCAGATCCACAACTATGCCTTCAACGACAGAGAGTGGTGAGACAACAACTGAGAAACCAGACGCAATTGAAGCCACAACTGAAGTAATAACTACTACTGAAAATGCGCCAGATAGTGAAAAACCTACAACAAAACTTAACACTACAACTAAAAAGACTACCAAAGTGCCAAAAACAATTAAGACGACTAAAAAATTGAGAACAACCACTACTGTTGCCCCAATAGATAAAGATGAGAAAGAAGAAGAAGAAGAAGAAACGGAATCTGAATATATAAGTGAAGAAATGCCAGAAAAAGTAGAGAGCGTAATAGAAAAAGAAGAAGAAACTGAGACTGAATCTAGTAATGAGAATATAGAAGAAACAACAAAAAAAGAATCCAAGACAGATAATGAAGAAGAGGAGGAAGAAAAGCTTACAATGCCATCGTCAACAAAATATCCAACTGTTGAAGTCGTTTCCCAGGAAGGAGATATTGTAGAAGATGATGAATCGCTTTCTCTGTCACAAAGCACTACAGAACAACCAAAAACTACTAAAAATAAGAAGATTACAAAACCGACATCTAGTACAACAGAAGCAACTATCGAAGAGACTGAAGAGCTCGATGACGTAGAAGTGATATCAACTACCACTTCTACTATAAGCTTACAAAAATATTCAACTACGTCTAAAAAACCCACAAAGAAATACACAACTACAATGTCTGCAACAGAAAGTCTAGAGGAATCGTCGTCGGTGGGAGAACAAACAAAGAGCCCAAAACCAACTCCATCAGCTCAAGCTGAAGAGTTTACTACTCCAGTACCTCCATTAGAGTCTACGACAAAAAGTAGAATAACAAAGCGCACGACCAAATTGGAGGTGGAATTTATGCCTTCAACCAAACCAATGATGACGGTCACACCATCTCCAGTATCTGATATTATAATGAAAAGTGAAATCCCTAAAATCACGACAATGCGAGGACGAAAACCTATTAGGCTCACATCAAAAATGCCATCTTCCTCAGGCTATTACACATCGTCGCCAGGGTTTTCATCGACCAAGCCGCCAGTCGTTACAACATACTCTCCATCTTCTAGGATTACAAAACTAGATAAACCATATAATCAACAGTCTGAGCCAGTAAACGAGCAATCTCCTGAATATGCACCTAATCCATTTGAAGGTACTACCCCTAAACCATCTATCGTTTCCAATAAACCTTCAACAGTACCAGACTTTTATTCAGAAGAATTTGATATGAATGAGGAAGATGATTCAGATGATTTTGATGATTCCAGCTTAGAAAGCTATGAAGAAGCGTCATATGAGGATTCACTTGAAGATTTTGCTGATGCTAAACCAACAGAAACGACTACAACAACGCAAGAAATTGCAGCAGATGAACAACATAAGATGTCTGTTCAGTCGTTAATAACATCATACACTTTAGTGACAGGTACTAGTAACTTGCAAAAAGAAGAGGAAAGAACGAGACTAAAACAAGAAGAAGAAAAGAGGAAAATGAAGGAAAAAGAAGAAATGAAACGAAAAAAAGAAGAAAGACAAAAAGCGAAAGAAAAGAAAAAAAATGAAGCAGCAGCTCAAAATTTAAGTAACGAAGAAATTGGAAATATACAGCAAACTTCGAAAAAGCAAGAAGATCAATTGCATAAAGAAAAGCAAACTGAACAAAAATACCCCGGTGCTCAAAATGAGGAGACTCAAGGTGTAGAAAATAATCCAGAGCACACTATCGATATTGAGGGCAAGGGTCACAATAGAAGTGAGGATAATTCGGAAGAAAGCATAGTTCATGAGGAAAAAAGGCCAATTGATAAAAATAAAACTGAAAAGCAAAGCGGCGAAAAACAAAATAGTGAAGAACAGGAAAGTACAGAAAATAAAAATGACAAAAGTGAAGAAATTACAAATGTTAAAAATGATAACATAGAGGATATAACTGTCAGTTCTACTACTTTACCCAATAGAGTGAATATTTCCGAATATATTCCCACTTCTTTTGTGTCTGTAGCTGAAGTATCATCAACTACCTCAAACGCTGAATCTTTCAGTCCTACTCAGTCTACAAACGTTGAAAATTATCAAATCAATGATAGCAATTTAAATAAAACATTTAGTAATTCGCAAGAAAGTACTGCAATAACTATTATAAAGGACATGCACGATTATGAAATTCAACCAATTCCTTCTTCTGGAACTACTATGGAAATCGAATACACTCAGAGTTCCCAAAAGCCGACCAGCGAAACTATTTCCCAATCCCCGACATCTACGACTCCTAAGAATATTTCCAGTAGCACTACCAGTGCGAATGACAGTACGAACAAATCTCCGAGTACTACTTTATCTACTAAAAGCACTTATACTACTGCTGAAAGTACTATTGTGTACAGTACAACTAGTGATAAAAGCATTAGTTTTTATCCAACACCATACGGTGACACTTCTAAACAACTAGATAATAAAGACAGTACCCCCAGTTCAGTTTTTATAATTATGGATAAATTTGAAACTTCAAGCTTAACTCCTGATACTTCTCGTAATGGCCTAAAATCAAACTTTTCTGAAAACATACCATTCTATGAAGCAGCAAGCACCGTAAGCAGTACTTCGCAATATGGCCCAGAATATTCTATACCTGCAAATACAATTAAGCCGACTAAAAATATGCCGCCTGAAATTGAAGATGACATCGATGTAACTAGTACTATTTTTACTATTCCCGAGCACAATTATAGTTCTGTGACTGTGGTGCCAAATTCAGAAGGATTTACTACAAACTCAGAAGAGGCGTTCTATACTCCTACACTCATTATCAAGGGGAGCAGCACTCCTGTTTCTTCAACGCCAACAAGTAGTACTTCTGGAAGCACCGCCACGCTTATTGAGGAAGTAAATAAATTTATTTCTAGTACGAATGGATACGAAAGTACGTCCTCACAATTTTTTGTTACTAGCTATGGAGATCACAGTGATACCTATGCTAATGATAAATCCGAAGAGTATAATGATACTAAAGATTCCACAGTTGGCATACCCGATGCGGAAAATGGTTTGGTAGAAAAACCAAGTACGTTTCTACCTGGAAATTATGTTGAAAGTTCTACTAAAAACTTTGCAGAAATTGGTACTACATATTTACCTAGTACACATAGCACAACTAAAAATAATCCAACTGCTACTCATGAAGCGATAATAATTGACAATTCCACTTTTACAAAAACGCAACCACCAACTGACGATGAACAGATTGGAATGTTACCCGAAGTATTGAGGGAAATAGAAATTAATTTAACGAGTAGTTATGAAATGTCTGGTGAGGACAGAAATAACTCTGAGCCACTAATACCAACTAGCAATACTTTAGAAAATACTATTTCCAGTATAGAAGAAGTGGGCAAATTTGATGAAGATACGCAAAAGTCTGTCATATATGCCACTGACTTACCAAGACCATTTGCAGCTAGTGCCACAGGTGGTGATTCAAAGAAAGAAATAGCTTTTAACGGAAGTAACAGTACTGTTGAGAAGCGTGAGCCCAAAACTTTAATAGTAAATTCTGATGCAATTTTACAACTTTATCCATACTCTCAAGGACAAGAAAATCAATCCAGCTATTTTTTTGCTCCTCCTCCGACCGATGATGCCTTGTTAAAGAGCCCAATAGAATTAGCAGCGGTTCATGAAAGCAAACGTGAGGACATTTCGTTGGAAAAATATGAAGATTTACTTGTAACACCCGCGTCTTCAACATCAATGGTTTTGTCAGCAAGTACTGTATCAACGTATAATAACTCTATGGGGCACCATAGCAGTGTAAATTTCGACACTATTGCTAAGGTGAATTTATCCGAAATAACCACTACTCAATCCTACTACCAAGAAGACGATAATGATTTACTTGGTCGGTTTGAGTATAATTTATTTCCTAAAGAACAATTAAGTGCTACTACTGGATTAAACTTAGAACTCACCCCACCAATATCTACTTTGAAGTCTGAATTTAATTCCAATTCCCAAGTTGAAACAACACCTGTGGTTTTGCAAGAATTGGCCCCACCTGAAACAACTTTGGAATCATTCCGCCGGAAAGGTATCAATGTTAACAACTGGTCTAATAGAACAGATAGTTTTGGTACAACGACCTTAAGTGTAGAGCTTACACCTCCCGATCCGCGTAGTACTGAAAGTACTAAGATTGACCTACCAGAAATAATAGAAAATGAAAATAATATTAATGAGAAAAGTAAATTGGAATTGCTTAGCACAAATTTCGATATCGAAGTAATGAATATCACAAAACCTACGTCGAAGCTTCTCAAAAATATAGTTGTACCTAAATTAATCGTAAAGCAAGAAAATTCGGGTGGTATAGATCAAAATGACACTGCAGAAAATGTGTTGGATGATGCTGGTACAATTATCCACAAAGATCTTATAGATAACATCAATAGCCTTCCAATAGTGCCTGACTCAAATTTGCCTGCAAATGAAGGTGAAATTCCTGACGGTATTTTCCCTCTGATTTCAACTAGCATCATCACGGAGAAAGATAAAGTTAATGCTTACATCGAGACAAATGGGGCATCCCAAATTTCGATTAAAATTGAAAACCAATTTGAAAAGAATCCAAATGTGCAAGTCGAGAATTTGAAAGCAGTTAAATTAAAAGATTCTAGTTTAAGAGTTACAAATTTAAGTGGTAATGCTTATTCAAGCAACGGTAGCTCACAAAATGGGTTGGAACAGCATGTTAATAATAATGTAGATTTAATTGGGTCTTCAGAAAAATACAGCAGTGAACCTAAAGTGGTTATAAATGGTGTTCCAAAAGATGAGGTTTTAGGGCCTTACTCAGGTACTACGTTGAAGAAAAATGAAAAAGATGGATTAAGTTTTGAAATTAAAGGAATCCCCCCGATATTTTTAAGTGATGACGTTAACAAATACGCTGCTGGTAGATCAAATGGAAGCTTTGGGTTCGTTGTAGGTGATAAAAATGGTACTACTAATGAACCGTCGCGAATTTCATTAAATGCATTTACTGATACAGTTGATAAAAATAGTAGTAATGAAGATGTACTAAGACGCTCAAGGAATGCTTCACGGAAAACTAGGTCAATTGTTGATTATATTATAGCAAGGTACTATGACCAACACTACGTTACGAATGAGCACAGTACTAATAATAGGTATCAGCAGTACGAGCCTCAGAAAGAGTTTTCATTTCTGGTAAATGGGAAACATCGAGAGACCAATGTTAATTATATGACGTATGATGCAGTGTTGCCATTTTATTTTGCTCCTAATCTTAATGCTTTGGCTTTGAGTTTTCCTTTGGACAGTCCAAAGTACTATCTCCTTCTTTTGCTCCCCGCTGCTGATGATGGAATTGACAGACTTATTCACGATATTAGGAGAATGGGTAGTTTGAGAAGAATAATTGCAAACTTGAAGCATACACACGTAAAAGCCCAAATTCCTAGTTTTATGCTCAAAGGATACGTAGTATTAACTCCTACTTTGCAAAAGGTAAGATTATATAATTTTTTATTCATACTTTATTTAGTTTTGAAAATTCTGAAAGGATTCTTTAGGAAAAATAGAAAGTAAATTCTTAGTAAATTTTTATCAATTACTTGATGCGATGTGATTTGATAAATTCAGTCACTTTAGTACACAACAATTTTATAATTTCAAGATTTTTTCAGAAGTATATTTTTGCCGTTAAAGTATTGAGCCCACTTCTCGAACGCATTTTGAATTCTCTTCGTATATTTTCAGCTGGGGATACGAAAAATATTTGAACCTCGTCAAGCGGATTTTTCACCTATGACGAACGACAGGGATACGTATGTGACGAATATAGAGCAGGCTGTGACCGTAACGATAAGGAATTACGTGGATCCAGAAATGCTCCGGAATTTCAGTAAGTTTAATAAACATTTTAATTCACCGACTATTGTTGAACTCACTGTAATACTGCTGCTTATCTTAAAAGCAATCCTACTTAATCTGCCTACAAATTACATGATGCCATGCAAAATATTTACAGAAATTTAAATAAACGAAAATTGGTAATTGTTTTATGCGAATTTTGCGGAAGTAATTTCTTCTTGTTAGTTTCGATTGCAATTTGCATAAGCATCGATAGGGATCTAACAATGTAGCGGCGGCACCTATCTTCAAATTAACTTGTTAGAATTATCGTAAATAATTGAAGATTACATAAAAATTCTACAAAAAAAATTTAAATGTTTACACTGGTGAATGAGACGCGTCAAGGCAACCAGTATACATTAAAAATAATTTTGATGATCATTTGAACGCATGTGTTCATCCAAGTGGGTAATTATAACAAAGTACAGTGAAAAAGGTAAAAATATTCAAATTGTGATGCCGAAGCTGTCGACATTTTTATTTGCGAATTCACTTTCTACTAATTATATTTTCATATAAATACCCGAGTAAAAAAGTGTTCATGCATTAAAAAGTTAAATAAAAAACAGACAGGAAAAGTGCAACACTTCGACGTTTCAATGTTGCAGATTGCTTTGTGTTAAATTTACAATAGTATATATAAAATATTCGCTTTATTATCATCTCTAAAACTCAAGCACATACAACATACAAATATATTTTAAAACTTGAACTAGTTCTGTCTCGTGATGGTAATGAAATATATATTTAGTTCATGATAACCATAATTATTACGTGAAAGGTCGCAGCTTCGATTTTTAAATTATTTTTCCGTATATAACTCCAACACTTAATTTTACATTTGGAAATAGTTGAGATTTTTATAGCCACATGCAATGAAGCACAAATCTTTCTTAATCAACCGTTTTGCAGAGTTCACAAGGTAATTGTTTAATAATTATACATATTGTTTGGATTTTAAAGGTAAGAAACAAAGCCTAAAGGTGTTACAAAACTTCTTCTCATTAAAAAGTTTCGAGGGACGACAATTATTCAAAGTAACAGCAACGCTAATGCGCTATTAACAATTGCAAATAATAATTTAAAAATATGTCAGCTCCGAGTCTCAAATTGTCACCTCTTCGTATTATTAAAGTAATTATTTCTATTTTGTCATTTTGCAGGAAATTTACACCGGTACGAGACCGTGGAGTTCAAAGCAGACCATCCGTTCTTGTATTTTGTCATGGACTCGGAAATAAATGTTACACTGATGGCCGGAAAGATACTGAATCCACTTAATTCCAGAATAAGATAACATATTTTGTAATATATATTTATATTATACTTTTTTAAATAAATGATAAAATTTTTACTTTTGTCTGCGTAATGACACACAGGATGCGCTCTGTTTTTGCATGGATCATATCCAAAATTCTCGAGTGTCCTTGCATTCTGTTATGCTTTTTAGATTCCTTGTGTAATTAAATGTAGTCTATCGAAAAAAAACCAGCCATTAGAAAATGATCTTTTAATTACAAAGTTTATAATTTTTTAAACATATTTCTACTTTAAAATAAAAAATGCTTTTTTCAAGAAATATTCGTCCATTTCAGTCATTTTAACATGTGCGACTGAATTATTTTCACCATTAATGTTAGCGAAAGTCCTCGCAGACCTTTTTACAAGTTATTTTAGGTCTTGGGTTAGGGACTGGTTTACATCTGTACCTCTTGGGAGGGCAATTGGATGGACATTTGTAACCGGATCTGGCGTATCCTGGGATGAAAAGTCGTTTGATAAACTATAAAAAATAACACATTTAGACAAGCTAATCTCCGAAATTTATTAAGCTAGTGATAAATGAGGGTCGTGATAATTAAATTAATTGGCTTTATACATTTTCCATCAGAGCATGGCCACATTTGATCCGCGTTAATGCAAACATAGAACTTGTATGTAGCAAAGAGGGTGTGTTAAAATAATTACACTTTGCTACCCACACCCACAGTTTTCGTGACGGGAAATGCATTAACTACACGACGTAACAAATTGCCCGATCCTTGATATTGTAAACTTCCTGGAAAACATTTTTGCAAAGTACAAAAGAGACATCAGTGTACTTTACGAAAAGAGCAAAAGATGGTTTGAAATATTAATCCTATGTAAAAAAAAACCAAGTAAAGGATTTTTATTAAATTTTTCGAAGTGTCTAGAGAATTTTCTTTTTATTTCGTTCATCTCTTGCTATAGATAATAGGTTAAAAAAGCAAACTGAAATTTTATGTTCCATGTGTTGCTATTCCTTCAAGCTTTAGAGTTTTTGTCAAATAAATATTTCAATGAAGTACAATTAATATGTTCATTCTTTATTATGCGTTTTATTTAAAGAAATATAATTAAATACATCCTCCAATTTTATCGGATATATTTTCAGTTAGTGCTAAAATCTTACTTCCGGTTTCATGTTTGTCCTAATACTGTATATTTTACACAAACTTTATTGTTACTTCAAAATTTTATATGGAACTACGATTATTAGGGTGTTAAATTTAGCTCAAAAGGATGCAGTGCTTTAGCGTTAACATACAAACACCGCTTTTCACAAATGAATTCTTAAGTTTTCAAAAATTAAAATTGTCTAAATCCTTTGTAGATTTTTTCATATAGTTTGTATAGTATGCGAAATCAAAAAAAAATTGTCAAACAAAAATGTATGTCAGTTGCCAATTAAACCTTGTATACCGGCATACAGCTTAAGAAAACCCAATGTAGGATTAATACATTAAATAGTAAATTATCGTGATAGTACTCAATATTGCTTAAACTGAGAAGCCAGTAAGGACCACTAAAATAATTATTTAATACTTACTTGTACCCATGCTACTCCAAGATCAAATAAAAACCCTGGTTCTATATTCGCAGGGTCTAACTTATAACATTCCAAAGATCTTTCCTCCCCAAAAATGCGACCGATCGATTCAAACACCACAGAACACATTTTCACATCACCGACAAAGAATTTGGAGTTACTCGTTTGATTGCATCATTTATTATTAGTCAAATTTTCTGACAGCTTGTGGACTGGATTTTCAGATATATTTTCAAAGCTCAAACAGACTAATTTATATAAACCAAGTTCTGCAGTTCCTTTATGATACTATGGATTTATAGATATACAATATAATTATAATACAATTATTTTATATATAATTTCCCGCAGCTTTGCTTTCACAATATTGCCTGATTGTGTTTTTACAATATTAATTTTTAAATCTTGATCTCTTCTGACCCAAAACCTAATCTGAACTGTCTAGTCCACTAATTCACATGATCATCACTTACTTGTGATGCAGCAACCATTCTGACAAAAAAGACAAAGGTACTAATCACTGCTATCCGAGCATCGCTCTTTAGATATCTTTTGCACACAATATTTACTTTAAATCCATATTATTTTTAGAAGCCACAAATGGAACAGATTCGTTCATTATTGCTTTCATTTATTAAAAATAGTGACTATTACTTATGTATATGTCACTTGCAACAGTAAAAGAACTATGTTATTTTAAAGTATGAGCTAAATGTTTATATTTAACTGAACTTCTTATTTCGTTGTCTTTTGTAAGTTCTCGTGGAGATTTACTGATAAATCATTTCTAAACGAATATAATTTACTTAAATTCCATTATGCAAGTCGTTGATTTACCATATACCTACTTTATCCACGATCTCAGTCATAGCTTTATGATATATCATACATAATAATGTAATATTTGCAGCTTTATAAAAATTCCTGAAAGGAGATGCAAACAAATTTAAGAATTCGCAGAGATCTTCTACTACATTTTCACTTCTTTAAAAAATACCAATACGACTACGGCAACTGTGACAATAATTAGTTTGTCAAATATGGCACTCGCATGGTCATTAATGCACTAAATAAGACATCTGTACTCTGGTTGTTTTTCACCTCATAGGACGGGTTCTTCTGGACGCTGCAGGTAAAATCAAATAAAAGTCACATCAGTAGTACTACTATACCCCCAATTACTCGTTACTATTTCATCCTTAAACTTTGAACATCTAAAAATTATTTTAATGTTGTTGAGTGTCTGCTCATTAATGCGAAACCACTCTTTAGCTCAGCGTCCATTATGGGTATCCCTTGAAATAGATTCGGAGTACGAAATCAAATACTCTATAACAATACTTTCCTTACTAATCCTTGTCGACTATTATCAAGCATTTATGCGTGCCATGTCCATCATAACTCTTCCTGAGATTAGAAAAAGCAAAAGATACCGCGACAATGTCTTTATTGTATGGCTAATTTTGGTACATTTCTACTTTAGCAGAAGAATTTAACAGCGAAAATTATTGTATGTGCAGTAAATCGATTTTGAAGTATCAAGTTCTGTAAAAAAAGCTCTTTATCTAATCATGTGCTGCAACTTCCTTAAATAGATTATCACATATCGCTTTATGTTTAAAGGATAATATAAATGGTATTATATTCTTTTATGATTTTTGCGGAATGTGTACCTCTATAAAGGGTTTCATTTTTACAAGCATTAAGTCATTGTTAATTTATTTAAGTTAAATGAATTTAATCATATACAGCCAACTGTTTTCGAGATCAATTACAATATACTTTTCATTTTCGAATAGGTCTGTAGATATGTTAAAAGGCAAGTGACTAGGTCGCTACTGCTGCTATACCCTTTGTTTCTTGTAATATTAATCTTTTTGATGGCCTTGGCAAAGCAAAGTATAGCATAGTAGTATTAGTTCCTTCTTGAGATGATATATGATTTATTATTAACCAAAAATACTATTCCTCTTGAAAATCACTATTACAGTTCCATAGTGAACTATTTTCTCAGTTGAATTTACTTGTTTAGTTAAATAAATGCAAAAAAAATATTTTCCTTTGCAACAAGTATATTTATTAAAACCATGACCTTTTCAATAGATTAACATATTAATTAAAGAACAATCTATTTCTATTTAGACTGTTCATAAAACTTCTGACAGTTACAAGTAATTCGTTTGTAAAATGTATATTAAGACATCAGTTTTTAGCACTAATTCGGAAACCTAACCAAAAGGCACGTTACCAATAAATCGTAATGTAGAAGATACCTACACAATAAAATCAATTTTTCCAAGAAACTTCATCGTTTGCGATTGAGCGGCTTAGGATGGACGTTGATGAGTCACTCAATTAGTCAATCAGTCGGTCATTTACACAATCAATCAATCAATCCGTCTGTCGGTCCGAAGACTTTGTTTTATAAACATAGATATTTCTCCTAGAATTAAGTTAAACATGAATATTTACAGATTTTGCTCTTTAGAGTTTTGTACACAGCTGAACAAATAGGAGTAAATAGTTTTTTTTTTACATTTTACTACCTATTATTACTTGACAAATGTAGATCATCAATATTATGATTGAAAAATTAATTTAAAGAAATTTCTAAAAGATGCAGAACGATCAAAATTTTATATTTTAAGCTAATAAATATATATATATATATACATGATAAAATAAAAACACGTTTTGATATTAATATTAAGAATATCAGTTTCATTTATCTAAAACATGCATAAACAATGCCGAAATAAACTCGATATATTTATCATATTCATCAAAAAGTAAACTATAATCTAAGATCAAACTTAAGCATAATAATTTGGCTTCATTTATCATCCCAAATATCTTCGAAATCTGAATCGCTTTCCGAGTCTGAGAAAATCTGCGTCTTCCTTTTTTCGACTTTATTCTTTAAAACGCCAGCTAAATTTCTTTGGGAATTTGCGGGATGTAGATTTGTTGTTAAAGTAGTCAAAACGCTTATACAGCAATTTACCTCTAACAATTTCTCCGAAGCATCTACACTTAGGAATTCTTCTATAAAATTCAATATTTGGTTTACATCCGTAGTTTCATTGGGAAGTTCAATCTGGATATGCTTCTCCACTGGGAACTCATTTACACTTTCCTTGTCAGATGAACTAACTATAAAATTATCAGAACATTTTCGTTCTGTTTCATGTTCATAACTTGATTGTTGGTTGTTTTTGAATGGTATATGTGTCCCCGGAGAAAGTACTTCATCAGATACCTTTAAAAATACTAGTAAATACATTTTAAATTACCTCAATTTTATTCCTTACCCGTTTACAGTTAACTATCGACGTTGTCGAGTATGTGTGTGTATTCCCTTGTACGTCAGGTAAACATTGGTTCTCTAATGGTTTTTGATGTGAATATGTCTTAACGGACTTTCTTCTTGCAAAGCTTTGTTTAATTTCATTTAATAATAAAGGATTCATGTGTGTACTATTTCTAATTGGTGTTCTTACTTCAGGGGAAGTATTAAAATTTTGATCTTTCTCAGTGTTTGCAATTAATTGGAGAGGTGATAAGGTTTTTATTGCCTTTGGTTTTGGAAAAACTGTTGGTTTTATTCTCTGTGGATTAAAATTATCAACCAAAATTTCTTCTTCATTCACATTGGCTATCACAGGCTTGGGTATATCATATAAATCTTGCACAACCTTAAATATAATAAACATAAACTATAATTAAAACAAAAGTGTTATTTCCTTACAGGGACTGGTGAGTTCGGTGGATAATCATAATCAATCTCAGTGTGTCCTTGGTCCTTTGATTGTTGTCTAAGTTTTACGGGCGTCAGCGTATTGACACTATCGTACAGACCATTAATCAAAGGGCTGTTTTCTTTGCCATGAAAATCTTGTATTGTGCCTTCATTTTTAACTTTTTCATATGAGGGTTGTTTTGACTTTTGTCTATTTTTCTCATTGCTAGATATCTCAATTGCATTTCCATTATTGGTAGAAAATTCTTCGTGTTTTGCTAAAACAGTTTTAACTCCTCCATACTTTTGGAAGAAATTACAGACAGTCGCTTTTAATTTTTCATCCCTTAAATCTGATGCTGTAATTCCAGCTTGAACTAAAAATTCTCTCAACTGTATTTCGTCACCTTTGACTGACATATGTTTCGATTTTTCATCGAAGCTCACGTGCATTTTGTGCTGGAGATCTTGAGGGACTCCAATTTCCAATTTTATACTTTGTTTTCTAATGGGCTTCTTTTTTAAATGGCAAGTAATTAATTTATTTTCACCTAGAAAAGCAAAATAGCTCATGTATAATCTGTTTACTCTATTACTGTGTTTGTACTTACAAGAATTTGATGTTTGAGGCTCGGGTGTTTTCAGGACGTTTTCGGCAAGACTTTCGGTTTCTTTTTCAATTTGGATTTTATGAATCAAGTCAAGAACACAATTTTTAAAAATGTTTGCTTCATCGTCAATGCGAAAATTGAATGCCAGTTTGGAAGTCTAAAAATAACTGCTATGTATAGAGTGAAACAATTAAATGGAGTTTTTTACATCGACATCAAATACATGACAAGGTGGAATCAATTCCTCGTAGTTTAAGTCAGCATGAATCATTTGCTCCCACAACTTTCGTTTCTTCTCTAAACAATAGAGTTGCAAGTAACACTGTTTTCGTTTTAAACAGTTCACAAAACATAGTACCCCTGCATAATGTTTGGTCCATTTCTTATTTGATGAATTTTTCGATATGTACATTTGGACGATAGTTGTAGCTAAAACCTGAAAATTAATTTTATCAAATCATACGATTTTGTTTCCAATTACGAAGTGTCTAACAACGTAGTCGTATTTACCTCTACCGGAAGAGATAAAGAAAATAAACACAGAATAATTCATATTTCCATGAAATTGAATGATTGTCAATATATATATA
>JAWQRO010000230.1:0-47606 GCA_033557835.1 Helochares maculicollis
GTACAAGATTTTTTATTTCAATTGGTCGAACCCTATACTGTTGCTTTTCTTTGAAACATATTTATGGACACAACTATTTCATTAAGCAAACAATTAAATATTTAAGTGTTTTATTTTATGACAACCAAAAAACTTTTTGTAGTGTTCCAACTTTACTATCTAATTTATCCAATATTTGTGAAGGTTTAATCCACTAGGTCGAATAAAGTTCTCACGTTTAGTGACCAACTTTAAAACATGTCCAATTCATGAACGTTGGAGCAGAGAATTTGCTGATGGAGTATGCACCAAATCCTTGACATGAGTAGACTTTGATTTACAAGTTCATTGTCTTTGCATTCTTAGCCTTTTTTGAAGGACATATACCAATCAAAACCACCCGCTTCAAATATTGTTTTATCACCAAATGTTTTTTGCAACATATTTAATGTTTCAGAAACCAAATTCAATGTTTGAAGCAAAATTTAATCCAAAATGCATTTTTGCATATGAAAACAAGGACATCTCATTAACTACTATAATTATTGGCATAACATTTGACACACATGTTAGCTTCATTGTTACCAAACTACTCGTTTGGATAAGCTCAAACAATCTAAATGGGAAAAGTCTTGCTGATTTTTAAATCACAGTAGTATCATACAACTATTAATTATCTTTCAGAAGCACTTTCTTGTAGTTAGACAAACCATTACTTTTGTGTAAGCAAACATCCAAGTATAATTCACATTTAATTTAAAAATGTATTTTCAACAATACACAATTTTAAAATATTCATTATTTATTATCGATCATAAACGAAATAGTTTTCATGATATGTTTTCTACTTTCCATTAGTAATACAATTTGAATGCATGGCGTATATGTTGCCCAATTGGCACCAAAATGTATTGAATTTTAGCATGTGTGGGGTTGAGGTTTTATACTTTTATACTTTATACCTTTACCACAATACAAGACTTTGAAAAGATACAATACAAATCAATACCTAAATCTTGCAACAATTAGCACCATATAAAAATTTTATGTAATCCTTTTGCTTGAAAGAACTGCATGCGGGTGTTTGATGGAGGCTTTGCAAGTAATTTCAGCAATTTGACTTTAGATCATTATTAATAACCTCGAATGCAGCACAAAACTGCTCATTTTGTTTTTAAATCAACTTGTGGCTCTATAATTTGTTGAAAAGGAATTTTTAAGAACAGTGTTTGGTCATATTTCCTTAGATACAAATGTAATTAAACAGATTATAAATTATTTAAATTGAATTATCACGAGAAATAAACATTCATTTCATTTAATGTATATGAGTATTAAATTTCATAGATTCTACCTTTAATTCCAGGAAAGTCCTACGGAGAACGACAACTGAGTAACAACGATCTAAGGCCTAAATGATAATCAAGAATTGATGTAATGAATGAAGACAGTTGTATAAATAAATTATGTTTGTTATATACTAAAATATATTATTATATGTAGGTAACTATTAAATTATAATATTAAAATTAAGAAAAACATGTGTTAGTCGAAAATCGTGTTCATGTTTTATTTTGTTATTTTTTTAAAGAAATGTGTATTTAAACGAGAGGGCAAGAATTTTTGTACTCGCTTGCTCTTTTGTTTACCATGCACGCCAATTTGTTAAAATATGAGCATGATTGATTTTTTTATGGGTACTAAGTGTATTTGTGAAAAGTATTTTATGGTTTTTTTCTGTCCTAAGATACTTATCATAGATTTTGTTTAACTTACAACGGGAGTTGAACTAAATGTATTAAATGCCGCAAGACCTTTGGTCGCATTGAAAATTAAAAAAAAATGAATAAAAAGCAAAATATTTTTATAAGCTCTTTTTAAAAAGTATCTCCTTGTCTACGTCATTAGAGGCAAATATTGTGATTCGGTGCAGAATTGATCATAAACTTGTTATCAAATAATTGTTATTGTTTTTAATTTTTTTAAGCAAGTTATAAATGAGTAAGAAACTACAAGTGAATGTTTTTCAATTTTCCTTTGAGAAATACATTCATAACTTTTCATAACCACATAGAAATGTTACGTAAATAAGATAAAACTTACTTTTTAAGGTGTATATATAATAATATAATATGAATTAGAAAGGCTTAACACATTTAAACAAACTCCAGTTGTATGTGCAATAACGCTTCTTTCAAATGTTGTTCATTATAATACTTCGCTAATTATTGTTACCTAAGAGTATGTATATGTATATAAATATTGATTTTAAATGAATATTGTGTTTATTCATTGTATTATATAAATATGTGACGTATTTTAATTTATTATTTCCTTTATATTCAGAACTTATTTTGTAATTTATTCAGATTTTTATATTGATATGCTCGAAGTGTATTTGTATCCATTAATGTTTTACTAGCTAAATTGAATATTTTAAATCAAAAAGTTTTACTTAAATTTTCTCTCGGATACTACTAAATAGTGTATAAAGAAATAATACAAAATAGACCAGTATAGTAACCATGACAATGTTAGTTTTTGTCTGTGCCTTTGTATAATTGCTTTACACTTGCATTTTAATATTGGCATTTATAGTTATAACTTATGTTATATAATGTTTCATTTTGTTTTGTTGTAATTTCAAGCGAATATGTATAATGAACGATATTGCAATTACAGTTGTTATATGTATTTATACAACAAATAACAGTACTATATAGCATTAAAAATATAAAAACCCAAATTGGCATTTTATTGTATACTCCGTATACCTATTTATTCCGATCCTAATAATACATTTACTAACGGAAAACAAGTTTCACAGTAAGCCCGAAATATTGTATTAATTTAATCTTGATAAATGTGCATTTGTTTAGTCGAGTCAGATAAGCCAGGAAGTTACCATTGCGGACTTAGGAAATGAGTTAGATTAAAGTCCAGCTGAGCGAAGTTTATCACATTAAATAAAGAGATCTTCACCAGTCCTGTTTTATGATTTCTAAATTTTACATTCTAAATTATATAGGAAACTAGAGGAAAAATGCATAGTTGATTATAAATTAGCTTTCGATACATGCAAAACGAATAATTAATTCAAATACTCGAGAGGAATCGTTGAATACGAAATTACATAAAATTTAGATTGCCACCAAACAATTAAGATGGATGATTTGATAAAACAGTTTAGGAAAATAGGGCTCTATTTTCTAATATGTACTCTGAATTTATATTTGAAGAAATTATGAATAGAAAAATTGCATATATATATAATAGTAGATTGAAACGCTATAAAGAGTATAAGATATCCAATGAGGCTAATTGTGGTTGATAGTGTGTCATTTACAGCTTGTTGAATGACACTAGCCAAGAACATAGTTTGAAAATCAGCACAAAAAATTAATGTTAGAATGAATAACATCTAATTTAAAATAAAACAGTTCTTATAACTTATTAGAAATCATAATAATAAACGAACAAATAAAAACTGGAGTACCTTCACCCAATATTTCTAAATACTAGTAGTGCATTAAAAATATATAATGTGTTTACAATTACATAAGGAAGACTAATATATGATGCAAAAATGCCAATACAGTTTTAAATTTTCATAATCTACATATTCTTAAACAATGCAATCAGCTTTTTTTAAAAATATTCAATTCTTATCCAGTATATATAGTTATAAGCATTCTGTATTTTAAAAAACTAACAATATACCTTAAAGATAGTTTTTAGAATAGAATATCTTTAAAACCGTATGCATAAGGTGCCAGCATTGAAATGTAAATTTAAAACAAAAAAAATTAAATATATGCACGTAAAGTTTACACAAAGCTTCTTTTTATTTTGTTCTGGTTTGTAGCGTGTTGTATTTGTGTTATTCTAAGGCCTATTAAATATGGACGATTAAAAATTTAAATTATTAGAACTTTCAGTGCTCCGATTATGTCGAAATTTTCTATCTACAATTTTTTCGTAGCATATATATATATACATACGAGTAAAACATTTTGGCTCTATTGCAATTGTTATTGTAGAACAACTATCGGCTTCATAATACAATTTATTTGCCTATTTATAGTTAAATCATTAAACAGTTTAATAATACTCTGTTATTATTAAGCATGGAACAATGGATAACATCTTTTATCCTGGCACTCAATAGGACTAATAACTTAACTGTCGCCAATTATTGTCTTGAAATCTTAATTTATATTTTCGAATTGAAAAATAAATACAAGATTAATGTCATATACTTTGCACGCCTTTTCTTTTGGCATCTAAAAATTCTTTGTAACAATATGTTCTTAATTGTACCTGACAAAGGAACAATAGCGCCTCCTACACAATGCATCAAGCACTACATTCTGTTTATATGTTACAGCGTATTAAAAAGTTTTATTATAGCTCTGTAAGCTCGCCTTTATTTTCGTTTACAAGAAGCTATTTGGCCGTTCATTTAATTGCGCAATTTTTTTGCTTAGACTGCATTATGTAGGCACACTTTTATTGTAGCTTCACGCTGCCACACATAAAATTTCTTTTAAAATTTCATATATACACATTTCTCGATACCAACCAACGCTCTTCTCAAGTTTTCAAGTTTAATTTAAAATTGGCAAGACTAATTTTTTGTTGGCATGATCAAAGGTATTTTCTTGTGGCTAATATTGTATTGAAATACATATTGTGGCCATGACTTGACATGTTTATTTTTTAAATTTTTACCTGATGCACTTTGTCATTGCCACATGTTAACAGTTTTTGTTCTTTTTCTTGACATATCTGCTACTTTTTGACAGACTTCCTACACCTGCACTTAAATCTGCTACATTTTTTAATTGCATCGGCTGAGTTTTATACTTGGATATTCTACTTTCTATTATTTCATGTCTTTTATATTTTGCCTTTAACTGAGAAATTTGCTATTACTTGCAGTTAGGTGTAAATAGTCAATTAGAAAAATAACACACGATAATACTTTAGGTAGTTGCATCAGTAATTCATATTTCTTTATACACCTACCTGGCCCCCAATGCGTCAACCCGCATATATCGCCTTGAACCTCTCTCAGTTCAATGCTTCCTAAAATTAAACTAAAAATCTCAATCGCTTATTTTTATTTGCCGAATTTCATAGAATTTTTGTATTTATTCGACCAAAAAAGTTTAATTTGATTTCTTTAACTTGCCTGACATTTTCTGACTTGTCTTCACCCTTGATTCAAATTTTGTACACACTATCAACTTTAAATCTACAATATTTCTCTTTCTTTCACATAAACCATATAAAAGCAGTTGGTTCTGTTTATAAAATAAAATAATGTTTTAAGAAAACGGGCGTCATCGTTCTTTAATTTCCAGAAAACTGGGATGCCAATTGTTTTGATTAATGTCTGCTAAACACACAGGTAAAATTGAGTAATTTTAAATTTAGCCCGTACAGCATTTTCTTGTTGGTTCAAATAAAACTGTCTGCGACCAGAAATAGGATTTCCTACATCCTGTATAACATGAAAGAGTGTACACATTCCTGTTGTCATGTTTTGTTTGCGAAAATATTCGCTGATCTGTATATACACATTAACTGTATTCATCTTTTCCCGTCTTTATTTTATTTCCCCCTTTTATAAAATTTCTTAAACATCCTCCGCTTTGTTTCTGGAGGAATGTTAAAACGAACGCGAAGCCATACCGTCAAGCATATTAATGCAAAAAATTTTATGCGTTGCTTATATATAGTTACATCAACCCGTTGACGTTATACAGATATCTATCTATTCTTGTAGGCAATTAGCGTGCTAATTAAATCGGCAATTAATTTATTTATATTAACGCAGAAGCTGTGATTTTTGTCGTGGTGGCGTAAAGGAATAAACTGGAAATTTTTGCTCGCTCAATATGTTGTTTTCTACAACTAGGGAATACAAATTTGGTTTCCTTAATCACTTCTAACTGAAATTGTAACCATACAAATTTAATTAAGGCGATAACGACGTCATTACTTTTTATGGTGAAAAAGTAAAGCTGATTAAACGTTAGTTAAATACGATTATCGTAATTTATTGCAAATATGCGGCATTAGAAGTGGTGTTCAAGGAAAATTTTGTTTGTTCTCTGCTCTTACGTAGCGGCAACGCGTGTGTAATAATTTTAATGCAATGCAAGTGAGAAGATGCACTTTCTTGTATGTACACTTTCAGTATTTTGCAAACCATAAATTTTAGATACAACATGTCAGTACTCTTACGTATAAGTATTTTTGCAAGAAATATAGTTTTTGACCTCCCAAAAGAATGAATTGCAGTATTCTATAAGCTATTTAAAGTCTCTTGTTTAATAATTAGTCACATATTTCTAGAATTTATTGCACTTGAATAATCTTTTTTAGGAGTCTGTCCTTTATGAGGATTTTTAGATATTTATGAATAATCTAAAATCAAAAGACTAAGTATTAGGAAATCAGAAAAGCAAGACGCAACAGTATTTTTTTAAAGTAGAGCATGATTGTTGAAACATCAAGGAAGGCATATTTTATACTGTTGATTCTGACGGAGCCTGGGGTTCGTTGAAACTAAATATGATAGTACGTACGCCCTAAAATGGATTTTTAATTAATTTTGATTGCTGAAACATGTGTTTCATAAAACGATATGGCCTGTGTAATAGTACCAACTGTCATTTTAGGCTCTGGTTGCTCAATATTTCCTGTTTATTGTATCAAATTTCCCTTGGTAGAAGAACGTTTAAATTTTGTGAAGTGATGGCCGTTGGTTGATCTGACGGCTATTCAATGGCGTGATGTTTTCAATAAATATTAGGATGATTTTTCCACATTATGCTAGTGATTAAAGTATCGGGTTCAGATAAAAAGTATTTCATGTCGTGACGATATTACAATATTTCGCTTAAGGTGTAAATGTTTGTAGTTTTACCGAGTTCATGCGCGCGTTCATTTTTGTTTTATGGTAAATCGTTTTGGGTTTAACGAAGCAAAACTTCAAAACTGAATTTATTTATGCAACTTTTCAAAATATTATACAGTAAATAAATTTGGTAGCCAAAACATATATTCAGCAGATATTCAACAGACTGTGACGAATGATTTTAATTTAATTCTGCAATAAAGTACTTCTCCTTTTTATAGTACCTCTGAAATTACCTTTTACGTGTTTTAGAGGAATTCAATGCGTCAGTGCGATTGTTTATTTTTGGACACATTTACCTACTTTAAGTAAGCACCGAAAATATGGTAGTTTTGCTTATTTGCCCATGACCAGTCAGTTAGTTGAGCGGTGCTTAATTTATTAGGTGATTAGCTATTAACAGTATTTATTTTGTATATATTAATAGTTTATTTGTATAAAATAACTTGTTTTCTGCTTGAAATTAACATCTGGTGCCGCAGGTGCTCGATTGTCATCGGTATTATTAGATTTTTAAAAGTTGGATATATTTCTTACTGCAGAATTTTATGGTTGAAAGTTATTTCTTTTATGAATTTAAAACAGCTAATCCAAATAAAGTCCAGTTGTTTTAGACGGCTTAAAAATAAAATAACTGTTATTGAATTATTATGCGTCCATATATTTTTATGCTTTAAATGTTTTTATTTTTCCCATTTTGTTATATGTGTAATTAAAATTTTTAAAGTAACATTTTACTTTAAATTGTATAGGTAACAAAAAGGCACCATATAGATTTGTTTTTTTAAATGAAAATAATAAATTTGTCGTGTAACTACTCGATAGTATATGTTACGAATTACTTTTTTTTACTTCAAATTAGCAAATAATCGGCACACATTTTAGGATCTGATTGGGAAGTTTAACATGTAATGCATTTGAAGTCTGTTAATAGCGATTGTGAGGATTACTGGGTGATGAAATTACTTCCTCAATTTTATGTGTTCACATCTTACCAAAATAATTAAAATATAAACCTGTTTTTACTAAAATTATAGTACAAATTAGTCTGGACTTCTATGCTATAATATTTTTAGGATACCGCTCTTTAAATTAAATACAGCAAAAATATAAATTGTAAGGAAGTACCTATTAGGAAGTTATCTAAAGAGGCGGCCACAGTGTTTAAAAAATGTTAGTCGCACCTATTTGTGCAATAATAATTATATTACCACACATCATTGATTGTTACTTCCGCTGAACTACATTGCACAAATTCTCTCGGCGCTTTCTCTATTTATTCTGTTTCCTACATTTTTTATAATGCAAACTGTTACTTCAATTGTAATATAATTGTTATACACAAAGCATTTAATTTTGTTGGAATTGATTTCAGTGGTCTTTGTTTAAACATTTCATTTGCTTACGAAGCGATTTAAAATTTTGTTTTACGTAATGACTTAATGTTGAATTTTAAGTTTACTCTGCCAACAAACGGATAGAAACCAATGTAAGCCTTAAAATTACTTAATTTCAATATTTTTTCTTGTCATATAAAAACATGATTAGAACTAAAGAATTCGGTATTTAAGGCTTAACGAATAAAAAAATCTAATTTCTAGGGCTCAGTAAATAATTCGATTGTTTATTGATTTAATTTAATCTGTATTTAAGAACTAAAAAGTCGATAACGGCTTTGTTATGATTAAAAGATAATTGATTGGCATGTGGCAACACCTTCGATTCTGTGTACAGCCATTTTGGAAAAAAATTAAATCGCCTAAGCTTAATTGTCATAAGTGGTTATGTATGCTCTTCCAATTGACACTATATTACGTCCTGTCGTTCTTGTATCGCGTTACTAAATGATAATTTAGTTACGATTGTTGTGTAGGACAATATCATTTACTTGCAGCTCCTTGAATTGCAATCTATGCTCATGTACAGAGGACCCATGAATTATATAAAATATTGGGATTATGTCTTCTATTTATTCATAATTAAAATTTTTGCGATTACTTTTTCATTGATACAACACCATTAATTAGTTTTTTGTTCATTTCTGCTTTATTTTTTCAATGGTTTTTTATATTATTTTGTGAATGTCCCGTCTGGTATAGTTTTATATAAAAATATGTATATTCAAACAAAGTTTAACCCGTTATTTTCAGAATAGATTACTAAATTACTTCTATAGTATTTTGTTTATCGCTGATGTTTTTGTGGTTGCGTTGTCGTATTCTCGGTAATGCATTTTGTTTCTAGAAATAATATAGTACTATCGGAAAAAAAGTTGTGTATTACTAATAGCCAAGTTATCTTATTTTCCGTTATAGATATCTAACTTGTTAACAGCCATGGTAGTTAAATAGCTCCTTTGCAGCTTATGCTGCATTTTTAGAAGTAGAATTTCCTATAATTTTATGATTACCGAGTTTTCCTTAAAAATCTTGAATGACAAATTATATGATGTTATGAAATGTAAATGCTTTTTCCTGCCTTACTTTATAGGAATAGAAGCTGAATATTCCTTAAATTGCTGCATTTTATTCATAGTAATTATATAAAAATTGTCATTCTTTAATATTGTAGGAATGCATAGTTTTCTATATAATTATGTAGAGAACAGTTGTATAAAAATTTGGGACTCAAGATCCATTTTGATCTAATGTGTATTCGAGTTATAAGTTATAAAACTTTGATAAATAAAATATAGATCTTTTTTGGATTATAACTGACGCATGTTTTGTTTGACAGTTGTGGTGGATTTTTCGGTAAAAAACCAGAAATGCATAAATCTTCAAATTTATTCGCTATATTATAAGTCGGAGTAGTAGCTGCCCACCCTATTTGATTCCAGAGAGCTTCATCAGATTAAAGGCTTGTTTGACCGTCTCAGTTTTTTCACTCTTGGTTCGTATGGCAAATGCTTATATTCTTAAAACGTTTGGTTTTTACGTTATAATTCGAAAACTTGCTAAAATTCTTGTAGTAAGCTAAAAATTTGAAAATGATTGAAATAGCTAGAAAACGGTTAATACACATGTCATTTGTTTCATATAAGCATTAGATCTTCTATGCTTAGCGAAAACCTTACCAATTTTATTCTAATTAAAAAAGGACATTTTAAATCAAATCATTCTTATTATGTTGAGCCATTTTGAGACCAATCCAGCCCCTCCGCAAATTGTACATGGCATACCTAATTCAACACTCGTCTTAGCAGCGACAGTTGTACTTAAAATCGTCAGTCGTGACCACAAAAACAAATACTTCTAATTCTGTCACATACGCAACAGGTGTTTGTAGACGGATATCTTACAAGCAATTTTGAATTCAAAGCATTCGCACCGGATATTAAGCGTTTTCATTTACTGACGGCGAAACGACTTTTCTGTCCAGACTTGATTCATATTACTGGTGTATGCTTTCGCAGTAGTGTTCATTTTGATCCTAATTTCCAAGCATTAGCATTATTTCTTTAATTGCAAATTAGACCTGCGTGTTACCTATAAGTGCTGTCGCATTGTCATTTGTATTTTACTCTGTTATTTCTGGCATGCGATCAATCAAACCGCTTTTCATTATATAATTAATTTCACCTGCAGCCACTCGTTTTAGTTACGTAACGCCGGAATAAATATTTTGTTAGACCAACGACCAATATGTTCGCCGATAATCATCTAGAGGTCGTAATTTAAAAGCAATATATATCTTAACAACCATTTAATCACCACACACTCAGTATCTAAAGCTATTAGTTTTTAATTTTTCACACTTTCTTCTCCTGTTTTTCTATATTGGATTATACCTTGTTACTAGAAGATGAGTTCACGACCTTTCTTAGCATGCACATAAACGTGGAAAATATGGAGTGCATAAATTAAATTCGAAAGATTTATCAACACTCACTAGGGATACTTTAAAGTCGAGTATCTGCATTAAACTATTTAAACGTCGATCGTTACGGGAGAAGTAAAATGCTTAGTTGCTAAAATATTTATTAAGCATTTAATAAGTAGTCGAATGTTTTGAATGTTTCCTTATCTCGTTTGAGAGAATCGGCTTTTTGAATGAAAACCATAAAATAAATCGACTTTACAAAGTTTATTGTACATATGAGTCACTGTAAAACATTTTTACATTTTGGAAGGGTCGTCGGCCGCACCGATAGCTACTATAATTTTTGATTTTTGATGAGCAACTACTTCTTTTATTGCACATAATAATAGTTAGAAAAGAACGTAGTATTTTTTGATGTATTGATTTTTGACCAAATGGCGCAGTTCCAAAGTGAAAAAGTGCAATATTTACTGGAAAATCGCCAGATAATAAATGAATTGTTCGCGTTATAAGAGAGACCAACTTGAAAGCTATAGGAGATTGTGAAAAATTTTGCCAAACCATTAATCCGTGATACCTGTACAATATAATTGGCCTCTGATATTAGTGTCCTACTCTTCAATATCTTCAAACGGCGATCCCTCTGCAAGCTTTATTTGTTTTTTGGCAATCTACAAAAATATTTAGTACCTGTTAGGGCCGATTTCTAAATACATAATTTTCAATACTATATACAAAATTGAAGCAAAGCCCCATTGTAAGGACAAACTGTAAGACCTATAGCTATATCTAACACAGTTTTATCATTAGAAATGGATTTTGGGGCCGATGTCCACAAAGTTTGCTTAAAATTTCGTTACTGTTTAGAGTATAATTGACGATTCATGGAAAAAAATCGTTTATGGTCATTGTTTGTAGACTGGCTTGATAGCTTCATATACTTCCATTGGAGGAGTTTGTTTAAAGCTAGTACCCAGCTAAACTATTTGTAGCTTTAGTCTTTTGTCATGAGCACCATATACTATTCAATTTACTTGGGGTATCTTACTCATGTCAATTCAATGGTCTTCTTTCAAATATATGCAATATCTTATTGTAGGTACTTGCCTCTTTTTCGAACACTATGCACTTTGGCATTCCTAATCAAATCACTAACACAAAACAAAATAAGTTTGTACAACAAACAAACGTTCCTCCCAATTTTACTGTTCGTAAATGACCAACGTTTCTAAAGACGACTAAAGATTAGTAGTCTAAACACGTGATAAATAGCTTCAAAAATGCTAGTCTTCTAAAATATTGGCCTTCGTTTCAGCCAAAAGAAGCTCGTTGCCTATCATAAGTATAAAATAAATAGTGTTAGCAGTCATTAGCAGATACCTACCAGGTTCTGAACTGAGGGAAGATTTTTTTTTATATTACTATGCTAAGAGGAATCATAAATATTGATGAATGCAACCTCAGTAGTGTTATTGCTTGACAAAAAAATAATGAGTGCTCCGTCATATCGTCGATAAATTTCGCCTAAAAGCAAATTTGGTATTTTTACTGCCCTATTGAGTTTTTATGCAATCCTAACTATAGTATGACGCTTCTTCAGTTTGACGCTAAGAGCTTATTGTCTTTATTACATTACTAATTTACCGTATCATAAGTGTTTAATCTTTCTAAAATAAGGAGTTGCTTATTTATTGAAATATCAAATAGTTGATTAAAAAGGTGGGTTTTTCAATAACATAAATGTAGACTCTACTTATTGTTAAATTTTGTACTATATCTGGGCATCTAATTGATTATTATAGGTAGAAATTAGAGCGAAATACCACATATTAACGGTTATCATAATGCAGATTTTGTTGTCAAATATATGATAAATTTAGTACCAGCCAGAGGCTTCCGGACAAGTCTCTATTGTATCTTGCAGTATTTTCCAGGAAGCCTTGAGTCTTATAATGAAAACTGACGAATTCTTTCATTTCAAGAATTTATTAAATCTCATGGTTTCTTCGCGTGAATTGCCGGGAGCACATTTCGTTATACAGTTTGAGATGTAAAATTTCTTGCTGTTGCATTTTTGAACGAAAAGTGAAAGATGCAAATAGGGAATTTACGATACCAGTTTAATTTTTAACTGGATGAAAGTTGAGTAGGAAAGTTCTGAAATATCGGATTATCCTGCGAATATCAGTGAATTGATTTGCAAGAGCAAATAGCGTTATACATAGGCGCTTTCATGTTCCACGTCCTACTTTAGCCAACCCGCCAGATACTAACTTACGTCAGCGTGATGTGTAATGCCATCTATTCAATTGTGTGTGTATTATAGATCAGATTAAGTTCTGAATAGCGTATTAAAATTTGCTGTTGTTGTTTTTGTATAATCTATGGGAGAATTATCCCGTTTCGTTCGCCTGTAGCTTTCTAAATGGTGGTGTAATAATAAAGCAGGAAAATTGCCTAGTAAATTATAAGATGAAGCAGGCAATTGCGTTATGAATGACATCTAATAATTCATGTGGCAAGCTGCAAGAAGTGCATGTGACAGAATCAGTGTAATATCTTCATTTTGCTTATATCCAATTTTCAATCGTATGATGATTTCGTTAAGGAAACACGTGTCTCACATATTAGCTTATTTAATTCAAATTTGCTTCCTCACAATAATGTTATAAATTAATACCAATAGGCAGCAACGTTTTTGTATTTATTCCACGTGGTATTAATTCTTTCATTTTTATCCTCTTGACTGAAACTGTTTGAGAAAATGCCCACTTCTAAAAATTACCAATAGTCTTTGCTACTCGATATTATAAAATTGTCTACTACCAATCAAATAAAATTATATGTTTCAACATGAAAATAAACTGTACACACTACTGATTTTAAAGCGATACATTCTGACAATTTGCTGCATAAACAAATCTTTGCTAGTAGTCAGTAAATGGTAACCTTCAAGCATAATAAATTAAAATGAGCTTCAATAAAGAGCACTTTAAAAATAAAAAATCTACTCAATTATGAAGACTTGTAAAGGGGGACTTTAATACTTGCTCAATATATAAAACTTGCTTTAAATTTCTTGCTAGGAATGAGTTACAGATCAATTATAAATGTATGCCACAATCATGAGAAGCCATGCAAAACCAGATATCATGAATCCATACCTAGTAAATTTCATTTCATACATACCTATCTGGACCATTGTTCCCCATTAGCATTATTGCATTATCATACAAAACTATTTAGCAATCTGTATATTATAACAATTTAATTACATAACTCTATAAACTAGTCAAAGCGTATGTCTGCTGTGTGGTGAGGTCTATGTACTGTTCGGTAATTTTGGATTCAAACCTTGCCGCATGTTATTCATTCAATACTTGCTTGTTCTTGAGTAATAAATTATTTATAACAAAATTGCTTTTTATGGGTGTTATATAGTGGAAAGGAACAAGTGCAATACTTTTATTGCAAAAATTATGTTACATGGGAATTATCGAGATGAAAGAATTATACATCTTAATTCTTTAGGTACGCAATGTAGCAATTACTTGATAATACAAAGTATTCTCGTATATTCTTACTCACAACGAATCACTTTCATTTTTATTGTGTTACATTAAAAATTGCAGTCTAAACTATTTACACTCTCAATATTAATTATACTTTCCCAATACACAGTAAATTCAATAAAGTAATATACAACTACCTTATGAAATTTACAGTATATTAAGAAATTAATTACAGTATCCTACAAATAATAAATATCAAGTGCATTCAATAAAAATACAATTAACAAACAACAATGTTTAATACCAAAACTATAACATCGAATAACAAGCAAGTTTTATCAGTAATGTCAATGAATATGAACGAACATGCGATAAGTTTTCAGTCCAATTGAGATAATGACCGTCAATTCCTTCTCTGTTTATGTAGGGACTTGTGTAATTGGTGTTTACTGTTAATTGTGAAGACGAGTTAAACTCTATATAAATGTACTGTGTCTTTGTGCATTTGTCGATAAATAATGTGGTCGAAGCAAGCGGATGTGCGAAACACAAACATGACATCACTAAAAAGTAAGATTACACAGCGGAAACGGAAAAATTCAAAACCTATTGTGGCTCCACAGTTGGCTGAAACTACAGTGAATGTAAATAATACAAACAATCAGAACAGTAGCAGCAATAAAACTAAATCGAAAAGTAAGAAACAAAATCGAAAAAATAAAGGGCGGAGTGAAAGTGGCTCCGACGTAACGGACAGAACTTGTGTAGGAGAAGAAAGTGTAAATATCAGAGTACAACCTGACTTATTGGAAGACCTGACCGACGCTAGTGGTACGAAACTTAATAACAAGACTTTAAATAGTCATGACGCAACCTTTAAGACAAATGGATGCGTTAGGACATCTCTCGACCGTGAGCTAATTGCGGCAGATGTTGTTCTTCGAAGTGGTATCCAGAAATCCACATCAAACTCTACTGAAAGTCTGAATAATCACGCGATTAAGAGATATAGTGACAGCTTTGTGGTTTTTGGTAACTGCGAGACAAGTGAACAACCCAAACGTATTGAATTGTCAAGGGCTCAAAGTAGTTTTTTCGTGACAAACACAGAGAGTTGTGATTTAATTAAAAGTGATAAAATTGAGAAAAAATACAGGAGGTTCAGTGATCTATTCCGTTATGGAACTTTGAAAACATCGAACAGTTGTGAAAATTTAAAAGTGAAAATGATTAAGGAGTTTGAAGTATGTCAGAATGGTGAATTTCCGGGGGTGGCTTTGAGGCAGAAAAACCACGTAATACCTGAAAGTAATAAGGAAAAGAAGGTAAATGGGAAATTAAGCAGAAGTGATAGCAAATCAATAACGAGTGATACCAGCGGCAAGTTTAAAAAGCCACAAGTAGTAAAAATTGAAAATGAGAAAAACAGTAAAAAAAGTAGCAAAGAAAGCGATAGTAATTCTTCGTACTTAAAGAGAGTTAAGTCTAAAATTTATAAACAGCGAAATGAGGTTAGTCACACCCCTACTATGCCTAACATAGCGGAGAACGTGAAACAGAAACGGAAGAAAAAGGATGAAGTTAAAAATAGTAATAAATTGGAAGTGCCAGAAGTCGAAGTTCGACGATCGATGCCTCACTTTGACTTCCGCTTGATAAGGCAAACTTCAAATTTAGAGCGAATACGACCAAAGTCGTTTGGGCAAAAGAAGTCTTCTTCGAACGTAGGAATATCAGAGTTAATTGACTCAACATCGAATATATTAAGTGTTCCAGTGGAAAAGCCTGTCTTGGCGAAATCAAAGTCGAGTAGTGCCATAAATTTAAATTTACTCAGAAGCCGAAGACACAAGCAACAAGAAGCCGCCAAGAAAAACTGTACAAGTGTTGAAGATGAATTTGAGTTTATTGCTTTTGGGGATATCGCCCCCAGTGCTCCGATTATGAGAAAGTTTGGGTCTCAAAATTTGATGAGCACGCTTAATAATAACCATATAAATAATAATTGGATGAAGGAATCAGGTAATCATAACTGTTAAATCATATTTTTAGTAGTGAAAATTCAGCTGCGTTACAGTTTATCATTGCCACGCACTCTTGTCAGATTTGTCGGGAAATGTAGGAGTGCTTTGACTTATCTAAACATTAAAATTATCAGGCTATTTTGATAATTTTTTTGGAATAATAAGCGATTATAATTCTGTTTATATTTTCAGGAGAAACAAAGCCTGGGCATCCTGTGACTAGGACAGGATCAGATAGGCGTCCAGATGCGGTCAAAGAAGAATCCTCCAAAACTCAAGAACACCAAAACAACACCAATGACCACGTAGATGATAATATTAATAGGTAAGTCATGTCAATAATTTTCTAATGTGTTTTGATATCAGTGGTATGTGCTGTGAATCATCATTATTGCTGCAATTCACATTGAAACCATAAACGCGATCCGCTATTGATTTTATTATTTCTTTGCATTTAATTCAAAGCGATAACGATAAAAGCACCGACATCTATGCCATTGTTATCATTTATAACCAAAATGTTATCAAATACGCGTCAACTCCTCAATAGAGGCCGTTAGCAATGCTATTCCTGTAGCTTTTAGTTATTAAATTATAAAAGCAATTCTTTTGGTTAGTTTGCTAAAGACAGTTATGTTTGTTGTTATAATGATTCATGCGCTTATGTTTAGATAAATTGATAATAAATTAAGTAAACTTTCGGTAGATATATTTACAATTTTTAAAACTATTGCTACGTAGTTCCGCGAAATGAAAGAAAAGAAATAGGGGAACTAAAAACTACGATAGCTATACAGAGTTCACGTATGGCTTTATCGCGAGAAAAGTATTTTGGTTCATTCTAAACATTATTAATAGTTCATTCTAAATGTTATTTATAGTGTTGCATTGGTACAGGTGTTTATTTAAAATCTTTCCATTCATTCAAATCAAATTGAACAATAGCCAGTTTCGCCGATTGAGCATTGCGACCATTATATCTTTACACACACATTTGATTTTCGCAATCCATAAACTGCAAATGAAGCATTTTATGTGCAACATTGAAGTAAAATATTTGGCTCCAAAGTAGTTAGTGCAGTTAATCTACAACAAGCAAGTATTGATTAGATATTGTCGTCGACTCCTGATAGAAGTGGCAAAACTATAGGACACTCCATTATTCCAGTGAATAAGCAAGATAAGAGGCTTATGGTGAAAACACGAAATTTGCCACTAAACTGTTACAAGTTAATTAGTTTGAAGGCGTTTGATTCCAGTGATTGATGTATTATGTGACCTAATTTTGCGCAATCCCTTTGGTGTTTGTGTTTGAAGTGCTCAAAATGGATCAAATTGCGGGCTATGATACTTTCATGATGTTGCTCAAAAGAGCTACTGAATTGACCGATGAACCGCTTCGGATTAGTAGGAGAAAAAGGAGTGAAGCTGAAAAATCCGGTGAACGAAAACACAGCGTGGATTTAAATAGAGACGTCAAAAATCATAGGAAGGGAAGGTTTGTTCATAAATTGAGGTTTGTTTTCCTCCGAGCTGTGCATTAAGGAAATATTTATAATAAAAATTCCGTGAAGCTACTAATGCTAAATTTAAACAATTTTAAAATATTGGTTCATGTTATAAAAATGTATTAACAAAATATAATTTATGGCGCTGATTATTGTGATGTCGTTTTAACTTATTTCATCATTGATTGCGTATTTTGTCGCATTATATCGTAGAAAATATTGTAAGTAATTCGATTTCATTTCACACTATTTGTTTTACACTCAAGGTGAGCAGTCAATCTATAACGAAAAGTTTTTTCTGTAGGTAAATGAAGGATTGGCGATAAGCGAGTATGTTTATTGAATTTAGCTTTCCCCCCTTTTTGTAATAATTAGTACCAATTTATTATTCCATGCATGTACATAAATAGCAAGATAAATTCAATCAATGTATTGAAACACAAAGTCAAACAGAATACTGTATTACAAGTTAAAATATGGCAGTTAATTAATAGCTGTATAACCAATAATGAACACTTTGTTAATTTATAGATATTTTTAAACCAAAATCAAGTTTGCATATTGATACAATTTTATTTGCCTACTTTTTTGGAAGGGCATTTGCAATTCTTTATTATTGCTAGTTTGGGGACTGAGTGTTGATGATATTTTATGTTTACATATTTCTTAAGTTCAATTAACTTATTTTAAAGCTAAATTAATGTTTAATTAAGTAAAATGCAACATATCTATTTTACAGCCCTGTCCCTAATCATATTTTGCACGAAAAATTACATTACGTATTCTCCCCAAGTTTGCTAAAAATGGACATTTTTGCGCCGAATAGTTGCTGCTAATTTCTCTACATACCAAGCTATTGAAACTATTGGCGCTTTCACCAATGTATAAATTTAGCCCTGTGTTTGACGTTCGAAGCTGTCTCCTACAGGTTTCTGTTGTCAGAAACATAGAACGGAATCAAACACCGTTACCTTTGAACTTCACTTGTTACGTCTGATATTGCGATAACTTTGCATTGAGCTAACGTATAGTTCCAGCCTACTCAATGTTATTTTGCTCTAAACAACAATCGTTATCTAAAGCAAACACACCCACTACACTTAAGAACAAATGTACAAACATTCTCTATAACTCCTTTTCTCTCAATCTAGGCTGAATATAAGGTAGACAAGACAATGTTTTCTGGCAGTTTTTACATAAATATAAACAGATAATCATGCATTTTGTAATGTTTTTATTGTTTACATTTTAAAATGAAGTTATTTCATAGTTTTATTGATTTTTATTTGTTTAAAATGAAGCCTTTCAAACTTTTATTTTGGTATTGATTTTCTATGTAAGAACTGTTGCTGTACATAGGTGCTGTTAAGATGTTGTTCTGTGTTGTCAGATGTTTAAATATTTGTTTTAAAATTTGTATGCAGTTTATATAAATTTAGTTGCACCATATTAAAAATCGAATAGCGTCTCATTTGGGTATTTCAATAATTTAGAATACTATTAGGCAACTAGATTTTAAGCATTTTGTTCAATAGTGCACTAATATCCATTAGAAATAAAATACTAGCCATCAGAATATTTAACATTTGCTAGTTCAATACAAAACATACATAGGGCGCATTATAACACTATTAAATGAACATGAATCCCAGACAGATTTACTCAAAACTCACATTCTTTAAAACTCACATGGACATAAATACAAATGATGTAAGTAAAAAAATTAAACATTTCTTTTGGCATTCGATAGTAAACCCAGGTGATTACAAAAAAATGCTTCAAAAATTTTTTGTTTATGACAATTACTAATTAAACCCAGTTTTCTATTAAAATTTGTTAGAATTCTTTATAGTTTTTGCAGGGTGAATTTGCAAACAGTTTTATTGGCCTGAACTTTTCGAAGGGAGGATATGATTATCGTCAGTTAGCTTGAGAGGCCTTAAAGGCCCATGGTTTGGTTGCACACCTATGACCAATGTTTTGTATGATTGAATGTCAACTTTAGACATTTAGTCATTGCATATTTCTTATTTCTTTGGGTCTGCAGGTTTATATGGATCGCTTACATACAATTTTGAATTGAAAAAAGGAACCTATATGTAGACATAGTTGATACACATCTCGAAATAATCAACAAAGGCGATTTATTTAAACTGTATCGGTTAGGTGTTTTTTTTTACTTTATTACCTTTCTTACAGACTGCAATCTCTTTATTTGTACTGTCTACTATAGTATGCAACAAAATGTCTAGAAAGAACTATTTGAAAACATGCAACTATTCAGTTCTTTAAAAAATCTTATACTTTCCTCCCGAAAAGTAGTAAATTTTGATACATAATTATACTATACATCTGACCAAACATTATTTAGTTATACTACATTTTTATCCCCTTAAAATTTTTCTTGTTTTCGTCTGGATTTTTATCAGAACTATCTTGGTCTTCATCAGAGAAATTACTTTCATCAGACCCATTTGAACCATTTCCATAAATTCGATAGCTGTATGAAATGGATCATTTTCAATAAATTTTATGTCCGATAATTGTTAGTAATAGAAATTATCTGTTAAAAATTCAATTGGGAAAATATGTCCCTAAATTTACCTAAACCACTTCTTTCTTCTAAATTTTTTTTATAAATTGATGATTTTAGCATTACTAAAATTGCAGATTTACTCCTCTGCCATTCTTATACAACGTATAAGTTCAGAACAACACTTGCTTGAAACAAATCACCCATCACTCATAATGAAATTTTCAAATTGAACATTTTATTAGTAATATTTTATTCATATGTTCAAAATGGAACAATCAGTAATCAATATATTATCAGATAAGTAATAGGCTTCCTTGTGAATACCCTTGCCTTTACATATCTCAACAAAATAAGCAAATAATCAATGTATTAAACAGCATTTTACTAATAAAAATGCAACGCAAGAATATTTAAAACAATGATAAAGTAGTACTGATTCTACATGTATTTGTTTTTGGAATGGTCTTATTTGCCGAGCACAAATTATTATTTTAATACTTAAAACAACAGCATTTATATTTTAATCGTTTAAACCCGTCCCTATAGTAGTAGTTTTCCACTTTAATGCGAAAGTTTTTAACCAAATTAGATCATATTACCTATTTTAATGGTATTTTTGTAAAAATATAATATATATTGTAATTTCACTTGTCACTGTTTCAACATGTTCACAGTTTTCAAAGTTTTCGGGAAAAACAAAAACACATGAAAAATTTAAACCACACATTTGTCCATGGTTTTCTTGTCATAAACTGCTGGGAGTTTTCAAATGCCGCAGTCTGATGTTTGCAAGTAAATTTAAAAGCAAATTAGTCATAACTGATTATGAATTTCCGCATATTGTTATGTCTCTATAATTGTCATCTATTTTGAGCATCAGCGTCGGCGTCGGCTTTTAACGGTGGGAAATCACAATAATACAACATTTTATATTTATTTCATATTTATACGTCAGTGCAACAAACATGAATGATACAGTTGGACCTACTCATGCTTGGATGTGGCTATATTGATACTGTATTGATTTTTGTTTTTCAAATAGTGCAACGAGCTTAATCAGTTGTGATTATAACAGAATTCTGTTGGGGAACGCGGACACATTGAAATTCGTGACGCCATTTATCCTTGCCAGGAATTTTAAAAATGTGATATTGCATAAAAACTGACCTTAGCTCACTCTATTACAAGAAGTAATTACTGGGTATAAATTGATTGAATATGTTATCTTTAGAGAAGGAGTATTTTAAGAGGCATGTATTCTTGTTATGTAACATTTGATTATCTTTGATTTTGCTGCAAATGCAATTCCTGTTATTACATGGTAGATGTCGAACCAACTCATCTTTACACTTTCATGGTCAAGGTTGCTAATAAAACACAATAATTGCTATTGTTCATTACGTGAAAACAGCACTCGTTTTTTTTTGTGCATTTGTAAAGGTGATTGGATTATCCAATTCTGGCGGCATGACTACTACAAAAATTAGTACTTTAACCTCGTAACCTTCATATTTCAATCATTCTTTATTGTACAGTTTAGGTTTCCAATTTTAATAAACCCGACTAATTAGATTATCAGAAAAAATTCCATACGCCTGCAAATTAATCATTTGAGGCGAGTTTTAATTTTAAATTTACAACCACAAATATGTGAAGGCTACCTTGTTGATGAGAGTTTAAGGCTAGCGAATAATCAGATTAAATTTCGAATTAAAGTGACGTGTACTAGCAGCACATACTTAAACACTAACAAATAATTGATTGCAGCTCAATAGTTATCACTAATTATTTTCTTATTGCAGCACTGTCAGTCTTCCAGCAAATACTGGACACAAGCGAGGTCCTAGCAGCATTGCAAGATCGGAGAGTGTAAAACAGCAATCAGAAAAGGTAACAAATTGGTTAAAGTTTACTTTACTTAACGTTGCTAATTTATTTCTTAACATTTCAGAGGAGCAAGCGAAGAAATATTAGCGATCCACTGCGCCCAACCACGCAAAAGTAAGTCTATACAAAAAGTCAGTTAACAATTCCTCTTGAAAATCTGTTTAATAGCTTTTGCAAGAATGGCTACTTTAATAAAATATATTGCAATTCAAGCCTCGCGCACCCAGCAAAAGACATGTTTCGCGCACAGCTGCGTTCGAGAATATATGAGATTAACGAACTAGCAGGGTAGTAAATAATAGCGTATTAGCCGTTAACATGTTCAGAATTTTATAATAATAAATATGAGTTCAACTGCGCTTACTGGACTTCAACTTAATAAATATAATAAAGCATATTCTGTTTGTTCGTACTGCTCGAAGGTATTTCTCCATTTACTTTCAACGTACTTTATTTTCTATCCGGTATTGAAAATAAACTATGCAAACATCCGCCGCAATGCCGTAATTGTTTGAAGATCCCTGGCTAGTTCTTTAATCATGCGAAATTTTGCTTTTTCAGTGTTGTAGATAGTTATTGCTGTAATTGTTTTAAAATAGGCCACTTTCATTGATAAGTGCTCAAGTTCATCAAAGTATCGCCATAGCATTTCATTATGAGGTAGTGGTATTTATTGCACGTTCAAATCTATTCGCCAATAATCTGAAATGTGGGGGAGTGTTCTTCAAACATTCTGAGGATTCGCTGATCAATATCTGCAACGACAGAGTTCCCTTTGATATCCAAGAACTAATCACCAGTTTGATACATTAGGTGAGGTCGACTGCCTTCTAAAAGGGGAAAATGCCTATAATTCCCTTTATTTACTAATGCGAGTTTTCCTATGACGTTTACATCGTATGTTTAATTTATGATTTTATTAGGTCTTCTACTTTGTAGGATTTCTACCCTTGAACTTGACGTGTAGTTGTCCTAAAATCCAACTTCTGAAACAAAAGCGGAATAATAACAATTGCTATAATACTACTTTTTGTTAGTCATCTTTAGTTGTTTTATAGCCGGATTCCTCTAGGCTTCATTTTTTCAGCTCAGAAAGTTTGGTTGCAGCAAAAAAGCGCCTGGTTGGGTTGTTCTCAGAAGAAAGGGTACAGCATGCCACTTGATTTCGCACAGGAGTAGAGTTCGTGATGTCGCATACAAAATTCAGCGGGTTAAAACCGTCTTCAACCGTCTCCATCCGCATCATAGCAGAACGTAGCTGTTCCGCCGGTCTAAGTGGCGCACATGCGCCCAAATATATATCCCATTCTATAGATCGCTGAAGTCATGATTTCGCCGGGAGTGAGATAATTTCGGCAAAATCACTAAAATGCGCACAAAGCCTTATCGGCTATTAAAAATGTAAATTCGGTGCTAAAGATAACAATCGTTTTTCTAGACATATCTCAACTACCATATCCTTTAGCCAACCCACTGGGCCCCGTTCCGCCTTTCCATTTATTTGATAAAAACTTTCAAATATTATGGTGCATATAAACAAACAAAAAGGTTGTTATGAAGTTTGCAGTGTTTACCTTGTACAAAATATTCGTGAGTCAATAGTAAAATTCAAGTGATATCGTTGTATACCCGCTATGGTTTAATTGAAAAATTTTCCTTCATTTTTAAATTTTATAACCTCGTGCCTTGCACGGCCTAAACATATCTAATAATTTTCTAGTGATAATTTTGTGCAAATTCTAAATGGTGATACGGTGATGAATATGATTTTCATTATATAAAAATTAAAATGGACACATTGCAAGTAAAATGTGCAATAGTGTCGAATAACGTGAAAAAGGATGAGAGAAAATCTTCCATACCCGAAAGGTTATTGTTGTATTGATTAAAAGCCGTAAAATTTTGCCTGGATTTTCTTAGCTATATTTTATGTTGCTATTAATTTTTTTATTTAGCCCATTGGGTATTAACTGGAAACACATTTCGTCTGCTTGTTAATTTTTAGTTACATAATGTTCACAAAATAAGAGAAGTAAAGTATCAATTTCGTTTTTGTTTGCTTTGGCTGGAGAGTAATGTACGTCTGATCTTCCTACTTATTTGCTTATAGCCAGTGCCAATAAGTAATATTAAGCGATGGGCTTTACTTTTTTTGCAAATAGTTATTGACATGAGCGTTATAGTTTTGAAAATGTTATCAAGTTTTCCATGTTTATAATTTTATGTAAATGTATTTTGTTAACGCATGTTTTATAAATGAATTTAATAGAGACGGTAGTGTGTATGAGTTTTCTTCGTATGCACCACGAAAGCCGCTTGCATTCATCGCTTCAGGTCATTCCGCTCCCAAACGCTGACTAATTTTTATAATGAAGGTGTTGGTTATCCCGTTATTTTAAAAGAATTTCCCTCGCAAGAAAGTCTTAGCATAAAAGGAAAGCGCCGTTCAGTAGACGATACTGGCTTACTTATTTTAAATAGTCAGTGACTACTGATTTAGATGTGGGTGATTCATTGAATCAGCAAGTTAACATAAATTATCTAGATTATTTAAAAGAATACGTGAGGTCATTTCAAAATATTTGGTTTCATGCTTCTCTGATTATTGGCATTTACACAATTATTTTACGGCTGGTTAGGAAATATTTTTCAGGTCACAAGTTCAGAAAATTTTCAAATATTTAAAGATTATCCATATGTGTTTGATAGCAATTCCAACAGTGTTTGTCAATAGCTTATACAGAGAATGTATTTTATATTGCACTATTTATTGGAATTTGAATGGTTGCAGTACTTTCATGCTATTACGTTTTTTTATATTTAATAGTAATGCTATACAAATTAATGTGACAAATTAACGCAGATACCGTTGTAATTTTTCTGGGTTAAGGAACTTGCGATCTTTTATTGACCTTTATTTCCAGTTTTGCACACAATTACCTTCTGTTTTCTGCATCAATTTATATCTACATCAACATCATTATTTATTGCAATAAGGATATTGTGGGAGGATATATATTCCTTACAATAAAGTTATCTAAATTCGGAATTATTTGTTCAAATTATGCTACCTAATAAGTTTCTTATGCCAACCTATATGTTTAAAGACTTCTTGCATTCTCAACATCAGTTGTCTGCAGTGAACACTACACAAAACTCTTTTTATCAAATCAATGGCAAACAAAAGTCCTCCTGTAGGAAATCTCTTGGTAATTTTTAAGTGCAATCAGATGAATATCTTTCTTAATCTTTCGCTTTTGCGAGGTCATCAGGAGCAAATGCTACGCCACTGCACTTCGCTACCTAAAACAAGTAGACATTAAATCGACTTTTCTACATTTTTGAGACCAAAATTAACCAACATCGCAATTTGCTAAACAACCACATGTAAGAACAGTTAAATATAACTAATTTGTTATGGTGATGTAATTCTTCGCACGTGTTTTTTGTTGTTTTAAGATCGATGTGTGTGGCAATAGCGAGGATAAGCTGTAGGTATTCTTATGGCTGCATATTTTTAACTCTGCTGAACTGCTCATGTCATCGGGTTAAGGCCATTTTGTTTGTACCTACTCTGCAGCGGCAAAGAGAAGAATGGTTGAAGTTTATTGCTAAATTTAGTTCAAGGATGGAGCGATGTGTGTATGCTTGTATTTTAGGCAGTATGGTATCAATTCCCACAAGCCATTGCAAAATTATATGCAACCTATTTCAGCTAAACCTACACATGTCCTTTGAACTAGATAGAAATGCAAGAAGCAGTTGCAAAAATTCTTTGCTCATATACACACAAAGTCGAAGCTCGGACAATTATGTTAATTAAATCAGGCGCCTATACCTGATAGGTGCAGGTTAATTTTTGCATTAATATTCGTGGTGTAACAATTGGATTCTAAGAATACGATCGGTTGATTAGATATGCAACTCGGTACAGCTGTTCAGCTGACTTAGCCAGTCTAATGCTTAGAAATGCTTAAAATTTTATGCGCAGTAAAAATTCTGAAAATAAAAGTTATGAGAGCTATTATGTAGTTGAACGTACAGGCATTAATTATAAATTTTTCATATCAACTTCTCTACCAATGCAAACTTAGTCAAATACGCTAGGCTTTACAAACTTTTCGCGTATTTAAAATTGTCAAGCAAATTTTTGTGGTTTGCAGTGTTATTTTTTTTGCGTCTTAGAAAGTATTACCAATTACATATGAAGTAGTTCCATACATTATAAGTAAAAATTTTAAAATAGCTCGACAGTTACTTATAATCTTTATAAAAATTAAGGTTTGTTTCAAACGCTAAACATAATTGATACAACATATAAAAAGATTTCATTCAATCGAAAGGATTTTAAACATTTCTTTAGTATATAGAGTGAATCCTACCCTTTTCTAAGTATATGCCATGGCCGAAAATTACTTATATTATTATTAAATTTTAAAAATTAGCTGAAACAACATATTGCCCACTTCAATATTATCCAATTTCAACAGAAAGAAATGTGTTATCATGTTGCGATATCGAACACTAGTCACTGCTTGATCAACCTTATTATCGAAAAGAATGATGCCCAAAATCGAAATCAAAAGTGACAGGTTGTGGATCCATTTATTTTTCGACAATCTAATGTGTATTCTTCGAACTCTAAACATGGTCACTTCGGCGATTCACAAAGCCATCAAGGTGAAAAAGTGATTCATCGCTTAGGATGATTATGCTGGGAAAATCAGCATCCATTTGTTGATGTTCCATTCAAAGAACTCTTTTCACAGTGCATGGTCAATAGAATTCAGTTGTTACTTTGAATTTTGTGAGCATGGAGACATATCTTTTGTGAGTGTAAGCTGCAGAGAGCTTTTTGAAATTTGCAATCCTTGTCGACGACGCCGAATTATATTCCTGGATTTTCAGCAACATTCTCATGCAATGCTTGAATATTGACAATTGAACTGCTTGTTTTTGGACGGCTATTGTTTCGAACTGATCCAATTTTTCTTCAGTTTTTCAATTAATCACTTCACACAGACGAAGTTCGACCATTCAGTATTTTTGAGATATTGTTTATTAATGAAAACACCTTGATGTATTATGTAATGCTCCATGTTCACTAACCCTAAACTCTCAGTTGCAAATTATTATTTCTGTGCTCTCTTACACTACAAACTGATAACCATAAAAATATGTAAGACACAGATACCAATGAAATAAGTCATCTGACAATAAACCAATTTAATAATCGACTACTAATGTTTAACCGACACATTCACCATCATTACGTCCAGTCTTTTTAAATACTCTTTCCGCCGACACTGAAAAATGAGATAAGATTACACATGAGCTGTGTTAAGTGTACCTACAGTATGGTTTTGGTTTTCCTGCTTCCAATCGTTTTTACTCAGTCGAACATTAAAATTGTTAATATGTGTTGTCAAATCATTTACTAAAATACTATCTAAATATTCTGGCAGTGTTTCATATAAAATGTTTTCAATAAATACACCTCAATCAACTTTCTACACCACAGCAATAAAGGAGCAATTGTAAGATATCTACACTACTTTTGTGCACATCATTTTAATTAAGGAAATAATGATTGAAACAACTGTTCTTTTCATAATAATTTGCTGCAAACGATTTAATATGAAGGTATAGGGATGATTTCCAATTCGAAAATCGAGAAATGCTAGGCAGTACTTTTGAAAAGTCGAGGGTCCATTAAGTATTTTATCTGATTATTTCAATGATATTGTTTCTGATTAAAGATATCAATGAATTTATTATGGCACTAATATAAAAACGATTACTCAGCCTAATAATAAAATTCAACAATTTCTACAAAGATTTCAATTATTGTAATGGTCAGCAAGAATTCAAAAATCTTCGCATTGCACTTCTACACATGATTTTCAAGCTATTACTTACTTTAGAGGACTGTCATGGAGTGTTTTTTCACACATGTACAAATTAAATATATAAGCAAACACTTTTATAATTTTTTATTGTATCTTTTGCTTGGTGCGTAAACAAGTTTAATTTAACTAACTCTTCTCTGTATCATATATGATTCACAATGGTTTCATTGTCACATTCATATATGGATGGAGAAAATGGTTATTTTGCCTGCTCTAACAGACATCCATGATCAGACCCAAATAGTGAAATCACAAAACATGATTTTAAACTTTGTGATTGGTATTGACTATTTAGCCTGATTTTTTATTGTTTATTGGAACAAATTTATGTTTGTTTTTGTAATACTAATGCATTTAAATGCACTAATTTCTGTTGCTGCTTTGCTTTATATGTTTACTAATTCTTCACTTCACAGTGTTTACTTTTCCAGTGATATTGGGGATTTGAGTCATGAAGGAAGTCAAGACCAGCTGAATACTGATTCTAGCACTTCGAATTCTAGCTTAGTATCTAGGTACGTATGTGAATAGTACAATTTTTTAGAAAATTTTCATTCTTGGGCTTTAAATTTGCAGCTCTTCAGATAGTCCCAGTACATCCATAGATGCAGTACAAAATTTACACCAAAACCAACCGACCAGCTCGGTATGCGATAGTGATATGGAAGTGGAGGCTGATCCTCCGGATTGGCAAAGTGCGCTTACGGAAGAAGACAGATCCCGTCTTCTCCCTCATGAAAAGAAAAGACAAGATGTGATAAATGGTATGTCATAAATAGTTTACAAAATATATCATTTTAATAATATACTTTAAATTCAGTTTTACCCTGTAATCAGTAGCAAATTAATGCTCATAGTTCGCTTCTCTGTTTGTTACTTATTTACACATTCCAGAAATACTATTTTGGTTTAAATTGATTACCTACATTGTATAGCAGCTAAAGTAGCAGTTAATTAACCATGCTATTTTTCTTATTTTAGAACTGTTTCACACAGAGAGAACACACGTCAGAAATCTCATAGTATTAGAACGTGTATTTTTACAAAAAATACGGTCCAGCAAAACACTTAAAGATGAAGAAATAAGATTAGTATTTTCTAATGTGACTGACCTTTTGGATATTCATAAGGAATTCAATAAAAATATGAAAAACAAGCGGAAAGAAGAAGGTCCAGTCATCAAAGAAGTTGGCGAAATATTAGTCAATATGGTAAGTAACACTTTTGTACTTTTAACTTTAATCAAGAGAAATTGCTGCAAATTCACAAGTATCTTAAATACTTATATATGTTCTAACAAATAATTATCATGAATTTTTTATTCATAGTTTGATGGCCCTCGGGGTGAAACCTTCAAAAAAGCTGCTGCAACGTTTTGTGAACGTCAACAGCTAGCATTAGAATTTATTAAGGAGAGGCGTAAGAAAGACTCTAGGTTCGAAAGCGTGTTGAAAGAATGTGAGACATATAAAGAATGCAGGAGGCTGCCGTTGCAAGGTATTATTCCTACAGAAATGCAAAGGCTTTCGAAATATCCTTTGCTGCTGGAAAGGCTAATAGATCATGTACAAAAGCTTAGTAAAAATAATCCGGAAATGAGCGAAGAGCTGACAAAACTTAAACATGTTCATAATCGGTCTAAAGAAATCTTGAATCATGTTAATGAAGCGGCCAAACATGCCCATAACAAAGCAAGGTTAGAAGACATCCAGAAGCATTTAGATACCTCACAATTCGAAAGGAGCGAGCATCCTATTGTAAATGAGTTTAGGGTAAATATATTTTTTTACATTTGTTTCAAAGTCAATTATATTTGTATTGCATACTAATTTAAATAAATTAGTATCTGGTACTAATAAAATTAAATTAGTGTGAGACACGATTGTGTTATTAAAAAGTAATTTTTTTCTTAAAATGATTTTACAATTTGATATTATGTAAATGTAACTGTTGTGGTTTTACAGAATTTCGACTTAACAAGGTATAAGTTGCTGCATGAAGGTAGCATTTCCTTAAATAGGCCTAATAAAGCTCCATTACCTGTACATTTATTAATATTGGAAGAAGCTGTGATCATTCTCCAGAAAGAAGGAGAAAAATACCTCTTGAAATTCTTTCATACTGGAAGTCAGTCTTCCGCTCCTATTTTAAAAATGGCTAATGTATTAGTGAGGCCAAACGCAGCAGGTAAGCAGTAACAATTTTATTGATGTTTATGTTTGAGAATGTCTTTTGCAGTTAAACAACTTACACTTTAAGATTTTATAAGTAGTGTTTTTCTGAATGCATGTGGAGATGCACTAAAACATGCAACTGTTATGATTTAGATAATTACTTCTCAAATTGATTTTATTGTCAACCAAAAATATTTAACTATTCCAAATTTCAATAAACATTCTTACATCCTTTTCAATTTTAGTTATACAAGACTTAATTTTTGTGGTTAAATATTTATAATGTAGGTGCTATCATTAGTTGGTGAGTTGTCATTTTTTTGAAATTTTATTATTGCACAGTTCAACAGCTGTGCATAGCATCTTAATTTGAAACTTGTATATTTGACTACATTATAATTACAACTGTCCCTTTAATTGTAGATATTCTACTTTTGTATTGAATTTGGAAATAGGTTAAGTTATGTTGTTAATATTATTCGGTTTAGGATTCTGTAGTTTATTCTACAACTCTTATGAGAAAAAGTGTGCTAATTGCTTAAATATTCTATAAATAAGAGGATAAAGTAGCGCCTATTAGGAATTAACGCTATGACAAGTTCAAACATCGCATTTTGACAATATAAATCATTTTGAGTATCTGTGGCTTTGTGGGTGTGTGTGTGTGTGTGTTTGTGTGTTTGTGTGCGCATATGTAACTACAATGCCTTTGAATATTATTTTGGGACAAACAGGACTATTTAAAGTATCTTTCACCTAAAATGTTTGTTAAAAATTAATTACAAAGTTATGAAATATGGATGTTGCCCAATAAAATATGCACAATTACAATGTATACAGAAATATCACCCTTAAAAACCATTAGGTATGCATTGGTATACAAATCAAAATCCGTATCCTACCGTAAGAATAGGAAAAAGATAAAGTCAATTACATATTCATATAAAAATTAATCAATAAATGTTCAATGAGACAATTTTCTACATTTTAAATTCATGTTTCATGGACCTTACTAAAATAACAAATTTTTATTTTTTGAAATTATAATGTGCTACATTAAATGTTTGTATGGTCTAAATTTTATTAACCTGCAAATCTTGATGAATTTGAAGAAACTTATTTTTAAAATACTAAATGACCGAATGTTGTGACAAGGCATTTACAAAATTTTAATTGATTCAATAGTTTCTAATCACAGTTGAAATTAAATTGCAAAATTTTAGCTACAAATGTAAATGCAATTAATGTTTCACAATAAATTAATTAGTAGTTCATGTTCACAACTCTTTATATTGCATGTAGGTCTACAATTTGTACATGTTTATGTGTAGCATCCATTCAAGTACATTTTAAGCCGTTGTACATATTCCTCTAAAAACCATTTGAGACATTTAAAATTTAGAGTTTGAAGAACTGTCGAATATAAGTATTTAACAATATCTCAAGTAAAACTTTTGGGCTCAGAAACATTAAATTTATGTACACTTTTGAAAAACTTTCCATTGTCGTAGAATTTACTTTACTTTAAAAAAATTATAATTTAATGCCTAAAAAATATGAAGAAGTACTATACACAAGTGACTAAATTTAAGTACAAATTTAATAATAGGAATATAGTAGAAAAAAATGACAGGATTTATTAATTTTAAAATATTGAAATAAATGCTATGTAAGTGCAGGTAGAATATTAAAATTTTTAAATGTGAGTAGCTTTTATTGCATAAAAGTACCAAGAAAATAAACGGAATTTAGACATATTTGGTATTAATATTGTTTTATAAATGACGATTTCAAATATTCGTATTTTCTTTATTTTACAAGTTTAATTATAATATTTATGTTTCTTTATTTTCTATGATCTTACATTTTTTGGCAAAATTTTTTCACAAGTCAGCTAAATTGGTAAAGTTGGTAGTCTGAAGAAATTATATCCAGGGAGTATTGTAGAGCATTTTAGGTTTTTTGTAATACAACCGATAAATTATCCACTTGTTCACCAGAAAGTTGTGCATTATTAGTTTCTCCAAACTAGAAGATTCCAATTATATCTCTGGAATCCCATCAAACACAAAAACAAGAATTTTTTAGTGGAATACTATCTTAAGAGTGGGTGTTAATGGTTCATCTTTAGGCATCTTTTAGATTTTTGTAAAATTCAACGTCCATTCTTAAAATTATTTAGAAAAGGTGTTTCTTATTGAATTTGTAAAAATTCTTCTCACAAGTCCACTTGATCACCAAAACATGAACTAGCTCATGCAGTCCTCTACCTTCACACTTTACCAATTTTTTTTAACACTCTGTTGTACACTTCTATAAATATCCGAGTATATTTGTAAGTGTTTTGATAGAACAAATTGGATTGTTTTCAATTTTATTAGCCATTAGAGCCACAACTATAAAATATTCTTTGGCATGAATGTTTGGTATATCATAAATTTTTTCAGTGGCAAGCATTGTTGTCTTTTAAAATTCATTCGGATGGGGCTAACATTGAAGATGTAAATAGAAAAAATGGTTTCAAGTAACTCTAATAATAATATTCATTAACAAATTTCAAATTATATTTTGATAACAACTCAATTCTCCTAAAACCATTGTGCTTTATTTTTTTGCACAGACAAGTATATTATTCTCAAACCTTACATTCGCCGTGTGATTTTGGAAGAATGCCTTAATATTTCTTCTATTGATCAGCCAGTGGAAACCACTTTTAGTATGACAACTATGTATCTAAAATACTTTATTTTAATGTTATGCTTATTACAAAACAATACGCTTTGTAGAATCTCTTAAACTGTTTACAAAACTATATATAATGTGCTGTCGAACAAAATAGTTTTTAAAACCATCTAATATTCATATCAACAATTATGAAAATCAAAATAAATTGCACTTATATACAAACATTCTAGGCAAGTGTGCATAATTTGTGATTTAAAGAGTTGTTAAAGGGTTATGATAATGAAACCATATTGACATTTTAAACAAAAAAATTTATAAAATGAAGCCAAAATCCACAGTTTTGCCTATATTGTGGGTAACTGTATACTATGTAAATTTTTTTTTTGTTCATTAAACTGAAGTGTGTTTCAACGAACTATATTGGTAAATTTGAGTGAGTTTGCTTTAATAAAAAGAATAATAAACATAGCTGCAAGCCACTTGCCTCGTCCAATTCTCACTTAAAATGTACACAAACTTTGCATATCACTAGTGAATTATAAGTAATTCTGGAACATGAAGAAGTAACAGACAGGAAATTATATACGTTAGGCTTTTGTTTGAAGTGCCCATTTTATTATTATTACGAAAATATTAATAATATAGATAAAAGCCCATGATTGAATGGAAGGCCACTGAAAGATGTAAATCCTCTAAAAGAGGAAATAATAAAATAATCTCCCATTGAAGATGCCAGGGCTCAGTTAGCATCGAAAAAACTAATAAGGCAATAAATTTTCTGAGACTTGTAAGTGGCATATGTTTTCATTATTTAAATATTAATTGCTAGAAGCTAAATTTGTTATAAATATTTAATTTCTATTTCAAATTGCAACAGAAGAATTTAAATAAATAAAAAAATTGTTATGTACTAGAGAACAGTTTTTAGGGGCACAATTTCTTCTATGCACTTTATTACTTACTAATATTAAAGATGTCCCGTGTTTTCAATTTCAAACTAGGTGAAATGCAATCAACAAAAACCTGTTGTTGAAAATTGATTATCTTACTATTTTGAATACCATCACTATCAATAAAATTTATTTATACATAGGAGTATGACGATATTGAGGTTGGCGAATTGTGACTCATAAAGATTAATTATGATTAATAAGTTTATTTCATATGGTAAATTTCCTTTAGTGGATAACATTTTAACAAGTATATGCATACTTTAACTCAGTTTAAATTATTTGCAATTTGTAAACTATTTATAGATTCATAGAATATAAACAAAGATAAGGTATTTCATGAATTGTTGGATTGTTTGCAAATTCTTAGGATACAGATATACACTACTTGCAAATTCGTACATCATTGACAGATTATCTGCAGATTCAAAATATTGAGGCTTACTTCCAAAAGTACCCACTAAAATAGCTATTTAGTTGAGCATGTGTTGAAACTAAAAGTCATTACAGATCTAACATTGCTGTAATAAAAGATTAAAGAGCTTGGATCCTACAGTACATTTCGTACATCATTCAGTGCGGTTTTCATTCATTCACTTTAAAATCCCCAATAAATAGGGATCTTTAATTTTTCGTTAATTAGGTCAAAATTTATGATAGTTATAAACCGTTTTATAACCAACAGGTATGTGTTGCATGTCTAGATTTATTAGTAAAACACAAATTAATATTAATTTAAAAGTATTCTGTTATGTCTGTGTTTGTAGTAAAAATGGAGAATTGAAATGATTTTGTGGTACATTAATATAATTTATAGTTCGTTTTACTAATTTTAAGTTTTGTTACAGAAAAAGACTGTCTCTTTCTATTAAATTCGAATGCTGCTAGTGTTCAAATGTATGATTTAAAAGCCAGAGATCCTGCTGACATGAGACGGTAAGTTAAACAAGTATTTCTGTAGCATAGGGAAGAGCAAATAAGTGGCTGATAGTAAAACATATTTTAACTGTAATTGGAAAGTTGATTTAGGTCAAGTTGCTCAGATACTCACAATTAGCTTAGAGCTGTAACTTACCCGTATTATATATTTCTACTTGTTATTTCTCATTTAGAAACATGTAAAACAAATTAATCATTAAAATTCAATTTAGTTTAATTACTATAAAGATGTAATTAAGTAAATAGCAATGTTGGCCTGGCAACATTTTTCCTGTCTGTCAGATTGATATTAATCTAGACAAAATCTGTACCAACACTATGGTCTTATGTTTTATAGATCATTTGGTAATGTTTGTAATATCTGAAAATGTTCTTAGTCAAAAGCATTTTTTAAAAATGTTTCTGCTAATTTTATAAACTCTAGTCTAATCTCATAATTATTATTGTTTTTAAATCGGTTTAGTGGCTTTAATTAAAGAAAAAGAAATCAGCCATGGGTAGATGACACATGCAGACATTAAAGCATGAATCCGATGAAAAAAGTTCTGTTAACTATAGAAAACTACTATAAGAGAATGTAAAAACTAAATTCTGAGCATAAATAGGTGTTCAAATGTATAAAATGATAAATTAATGTGCGCATATGTTTGTATTAATTAAATAATTGCAATATCAAGGTAAGTAAATCAAAGATATGTTTGATGTATATGAAGTATTACTAATTTAATAATGTACAGCTGCAATTAATTGTGATTAGCTGTAGAAATATAAATTATATGAAATAAAAAACATAATAGTACGTGTCAACTATGAAGGAATGTAGCTTTTCAGGAAAAGGTCCAATGTGAAATCCTTTGTACTCACTATTAGAGGACATTTCACGCAAGTACGTAAACAAAAGTGTTTATTTACTATATTTGCGCTGGTCAATGATGAATATTCATGCTCTTTGAAATTAATTTTCAAATACATCATTAATATGATAATTTATGTTATATCTCCATATTGGGTATATTTAATTCTCGTTTAACAGATTGTAAAAGATTTTACTTTGAAATAAACCTTTTTGTTTAAATAAAAGCCGGCGCACAGATAATTATTTTTTTATTTACACTTTGTTGTTACTTTAATTTGGCGAAATTTAATTCTACTCAATACTTAATTTTTTGAAAAATTGTAGCAATTTTCTTTTGGGCATGTGGAATTTGATTGGCAGTATATGATTTACTCTTTGGTTTACACTTTTCTGGCTAATTGGAAACGATATTTATTTATGCAACGATTTTATTAACTTTACAAGAAATTATTGATTATCTTAATGAAATTTGACGAAAAATATCGATATACATTATAGCCAAGTTGTTTGCTTATTCTGATTTTCGCGAAATACATCAAAGGTGTTGATTTATGTGATGTTCTAAGAGAATACTTAGCTGAAACCCTTTGATTTTTCGGATCCATTTAAATTGGTTGATTTCGACTTTATAGATACTAAATAAGAATTTTTAATTATGTGAAAAGGAATTTGCGAAATGTGTTGAGCGAATGCTCAATTTAAACTAATTGTATGGAAGCAACATTGAAGATTAATGAGTTATCCAATCTAAAATTAACCATTGTTTTCAAACATCCGGATCTTTCAATAAATCGAAATTAAATCAAGTAATTTCAGTAAATTTGCTGCGTGCAAACGTAAAAATGCGATGGCCGACCAAGCAGTGCCTGATACTATTTTAGGTTTGCAATAGAATGCACATATGGGAATTGCATTAATGAAAGGTAAATTCAATTAACCGTATTGGCGGCGCGGTGCTTGTAAGGATCTGAAAAGGAGCTGGTAGATCACCAATTTACCATTAGTTTTTACTATAATCGCCTTGAAGCAACTTACTTAGAATCGCGGCGCTGAAAGTCGTACATTTTTCGACTCCTACAACTTGGATTTTAATATAGTTTTTTTTTGTAAAGCTCCGGCGATGGTGTAGTATAAGAATTTGTTGCTATTCGATTTGCTCGTCTAAGTGTTAGTTCGCTTACAAGTGCAATATTCGTTTGTAAAGTGTGGACAGATTGGCTTGGGGAAGTTCTAATTGCGAGCAGTGACACAATTTAGTGATCGTGTTGCACATTGCAATTTTTAAAAGATTAATTTGAATGTTATGTGATTTCTCACGATTCGTTAGATGTTACTCATGTGCAACACACTTTTACAGAGTGATAAATTAGTTTTAGAGGCTAAGCTGTATTTCACTTTGACTTTTCTGTGCTAATGTAGTTTAAAGATTTACGCGAAAATGCGCAGGTGCACTTTACAACATTTGTTGCAGTCATTCGTATAAAAAGAAAATTAAAATCTAATCGTTGTAAGCGTTTTATCTTTAATGAGCAGACGGGTAACTCTGCAGCATTTCAAATTGTCGAGTTTTTAACTATCGCATTTAAGCGTGCATTAGTATTGTGCAAAATTTCATTGAAAAATACACAGATCTATACATCTTTTTATTTTGCATGCCAAACATAATACGAGCGTATGCCAGGATTTATTTCGTTTCTAAATCATCCGAGGTGTTTTTGTGCTGTTTCGTATTTCAAAAAATAGTGCTTGGATAATTAAAATTTTCAATATGTTGCGAATGCTAATCAAGTGATTGGCTCATATTTCCATTCACCAAATTTGCGCCGTAAATTTTATAATCGATACGCAAAACTCATTGTCCTGGAACTGTAAACATTATCCTGAAATTTAAGTAGATGATAAAATAGTTGCGAGCTTAAATATTCCGAAGGTATAATATGAATGTTTTGGCAACATCTACAGAGCGAACGTTTATTTCAGTTAAATGCTCCCTAACGCAATTTCAAATAGCACATATTAAATATCTGTTTCAAACAAATAATTAAAAGTAATATCACGCGAAAGGTGCTTTCAATTTAAAGGCGTCTAGCGAAAATCCTTTCATAATCTTTCATAAATATAGAATTTGCAGATTTGCAGCGTGATACTTCCAGCCAAGAGCAAACCGCGGAGCTTTTTCGCCTACTTAATACAAAGTTAGTTAACCGCTTTGCTCCAATCCAAACAAATCTAACATTGAACTTTTTTAATTTAGTTCCGGACGGTTTACATTACAGTTTTTTATAGGTATTTCGAGTGTATTTTGTTTCCGTGGATTATTTATTTACAAGAACCCGCACATTTTTTCAACTCTAGGATAATATTTACGCGCCGAGGGAAATTTATAAGCTTTTAAAAATTAGTGAGCTTCAAAGCGACGCCGTTTGCGACTTACTTTTTCTTGTATGAGGTAGTGGACGTTCTTACTTTCATCAGTGTTCATGTGAACTGGATAGTGAACAGAATAATGCACCAACGACGGAAATCCTTGACCCTGGACTCTAGTGATCGCGTTTTCTTGATAGAAAGGCGAGGCAGTTTGTCCCTTGTGAGCGGAAATAAACCCGAAATTGGGGGAGATAAACGAAGAGGCAGTATACTCACGAGGTACTACCAGTTTTCATTGTCTTAATTTTTAAACAATATTTGTTTGCCACGTTTTTCTCAATATAAAAATATTCTTGACCTTTTAAGCGTAACATTTTCTGCCCTAGATAATGCAATATTTTAATAGTAAGGTGATCAATTCTACTAGTGAATCGGATAAAAGTAGCGACTCCATGAGGTGAAGTATTAAGTATTCACTTTTGCCCCCATGTACCTGTAATGGAAAATACTTTATCTTTGTGTGCGACCCTCAAGCCAATACATTGGTGTAATATTTACCATGTGTATACAATATTATTAAATATATTAATAAATTATAGAAATAATCATAAGCAACTATCAAAATTGTGATTTGATAATATGATTCATAAATAGCGCCTTCATCAGTACTATTTTATTGATAAATGCAACGCATAAATATTTATAAATAGAAAAAAACATATTTTCAGAAAACCTTGCTATTTCATATTTTTATGATGTTAAATAGTTTTAAACACTCCCAATATCGATACAAGTAGCAATGTACTTTTTAAAACGGTTAAAACTAATAAATTTGGCCACTAAAGTCGTTGAAAAGCATAATAACTCACACGTTATTTTCGTCGAATCACTAACCTGAGTTATGAGTCAATTTTTTTTGTTTTTAAGTCATAATTTTATTGTCTAATAAATCATAATAAAATTTTTATTAGTTGGCAAAGCTGTCGGGCTACAAATAGATCATCTTCAAAGTCGAAACTTCCTTTATTTTAAAACAGATCATTTAATCTAGTGATTATTTGCAAATATCGAATATTTCCTCGGTTCTGACTTTGTATATTTATAAAAGGTAGTACCAACCCGTTTCAACTCGAAACGATGCATCTGTTTACTTAGGGTTTTCCTTTTTATAAGAGGCCAGGTGGTACAACTGATTTATTGTGTTTTTGGCCCGGTGCCTATCTCTTGTTTGAAGAGGCTCCTTACACAGGCTATAATAATTTGTATTTCTAAACCAACTTATTCAATACAGTCAAGCTCAGGCTTTAGGAGTATTGAAAACCACATGTGCTTCTGCAGACTCTGTACTTTCTGGGAGCTGTTTGTTCGCGTTCTAGTGTTTTGATTGTTATCATAACGTGCCGGAAGATAATAAGTGAGTTTACTTTAAAAAATGAATTGGTAAATATTAAACTATTCACTTGCCAGCTTGCTAAACAAATTGCCATTGATGTCCAGCATGCTGTTTGTCTGTCTAAAAATAAGAAAAACTCCGATAGTTTTCACCTTGTTTCAACGGAAGAAAAAATTCGTCATTCCCTGGCAAATAAATTGCAAAATGTAGTTTTTAATTGCTTAATTTTATCTCATTGCCTTACTGCATTTCCCTATTTATTTAATATCTAATATTTAGTAGTAGCTGTCGATCACTGTAACGGCGCTGACTTTTCAATAATTTGCGTTTTGGGTGAGTGGACTATTAAATGAAATTTGCCTTACAGAAATTTGTATGCAAATATTTTCTATTAAACATTTTGTTGTGCACAGCACAGTTTGTGTATCTATTTCAATATATTATATGCCATTTTAAAAATCTTTTGATTTGCTTCAGTTGGTCTATAATCAGTAAAATTAGTATTTTCAGCAAAAAATCGTTGAAACTCCACATTTACAATTACATATTTTTTTTTGTTGCACAAGTATCCACGATTTAAAATACAGCATATAATAAAATGATTTAACAGTCCGTAATTCTGTACCAGCAGAGTGCAGATTTGATAAGTAATTAGGTTCGGTTTATAGTCTTCCCGTTGTCGTATTATGTCCCATAGACTTTTAACTAAACTGACCAAAATCAGAATAAATCGCAGTAAATTCAAAATATGAACTTTTACCCCAATCGCCATTAATTGACAATTCGTAAATTACCATATTTATCATTACGTCTTAATTAATATTTCGCTTGGAATAGTTCAACAAATCAGGTATACTGTTTTAACTCGACGGTTGCTTTATCACTAGAATTGACCTTATCACAATTGTTTTCCTTCCTTTGACAAAATGATGCACCACAATAGAGCCAACATTTATGAGTTTAGTGTGTAGAATATTATGTGCGAATGGTTGTGCTTTTCATGCACGTAGGTTCCATTATTTTATTTCATTTATTTTAACTCTACTGTGTATGTGTGTGTGACAGCATAGAATGTTTATAATTTCGAATTAAATAGTGAAAATGCAAATATTTTTTAAAGAAATAAACACCAACTTTATACTCTTAAATCAGTTTCAATTACAATTTCGCGAAAAAATTTGTAATTGTACGTAATTCTTTTATGCTTAAAATAAGGCTTCTTCCAACTATTACATAAAATTATAATTGTGATTTTATTGGATTTTTGCATTCCATTTACTTAAGTTGCTTTATCTACTTACACTACTATACTTATACCGCAAATTTCAATTGAAATAAATGTGTCCACGCCCGATAACAACTAAATTTGGTATTTCCTATAAATTCACTAATATATTATATTAAGTGAGAAAAACATTTTATTTAACTTATAATGTCATTTTAATGTATGCATTTTAAAAAATGTTTACTGCTAATGCATGCTAGATGGTTATCTTAATGAATTTAAGTAGATTTCATATTCTTTAAATGCTGATTACCTTACCAGCAATTTATAATTGTTTATGAAATAGAAGCCGTTTAGTGAATGACTATCCGTTATTAAATAGAATTATTTAGTGTAACGATTTCGATAGAAAGGTACTGCCTGCATCGTGGAACAGGATATGCAAGTTGAAAATAAAATGGCGTAGTTTTTACTAAGTTTCAAAGTCAGTCAGGTTGTGGTTATTTATAAAGAATAGTTCCCGTAGTACTTCTTTTGAATTTCTTTCTAGTTATTTAAAAAGACCACTTAAAACTTATCAACCAGTGCGCTCCTTCCTTTCAAGAAAGCAGTAAATACATGCTTAAGTATTTATGTGCCTCGTAAAACATAAGTCATAATATTACTATCAAATAACATATTCTCATCTATTTATTGCAATCAATAATTAGTAATACTATGAATGAAAATTCAGAACCATTGAGTATGTGATCATAAATTGATCAATTTTGTTACATTATTTTAAATCCCCCTGAATATAGAATAATTCACTAACCTTGGAGCACCGCCCAATGAATGTTTTCAACTTATGTTCAAGTTGGATGGAATAGCTATTTACTTGCGGATAAAAACGGAGAATATTAGAGCATTTGCTCATCGTGCTTTCGTCACCATTCGATAAAATTATTTAACTATAAACTGTAAAAATCATTCTAAACATTTTTAGATTATTTCTGTTACATAATGTCAACCCTCGATATAGCAGATTCCACCTTTACATGTACCAATTCATCTATATTTATATTTTTTACACCTTGAAAGCAAGGTACAGACAGAAAGTCTCTAAGCGTCGTTTTATTCAAACAATTAATCGTCAAACTAATAAATATAAATCGGCACAAAATTAGTTCAAAGCGCTAATAAAACGAAGGTTATCCTATTTTTCTTTTTATAGCGGCGAAAACCGGCGATCAATTTATTTCGTGCATTATACGAAACGAAATCTTACTAAATATTGGATTTTTCAACATTCGTCGCGTCAGATCGGAATTGCGAAAATAATTACCATCCAGATTTTAGTGTAAACAAACACCAAAGGAACGGACACATGCAATAACAAAATCTCAAGAAACTTTAAACAAATTTGTATTTTGCGCCTGATTTGTTCCAGCTTCTCTCTAAAGAATATTTTTCTGCAAAACATTTTGATGCGTTTTATGCACTTCTAAAAATATAATGCCAATCAAAGTTCAAACAGCAATTCGTTAAACTTTAGCTACGGCAGTAGGTCACTTTTTGTTCATCTACTTGAATTTGATATTTTTAACGGTCTGCCACAGCTCTTTTATGTGATATTAATAAATGAATGTAACGAAATTCTATATCAGTCGCCTTGTTTATCTAGTTTCACTGTTGTTTATACACATTTTAAAAGCCGTTGCTGTTCGTGCAACAGTGTTGGGAATATGTTCAACAATATGCAACATTCGGCCACTAGGTAGTACATAATTTAATGATATTATTGGTGTGGATCTATATTACAAAACCTAAAATTATTGGTAAAAGGATCAAATTTCTTATAATGCTCACCTAAATCATCTCGTCTTATAAAATGTGAAGTGGAAATTTCCACTTGGTTGGTTGCAAACAAACGTACATTTAAAACAATCGCGGCATTTAGGATAAAAAAATCAGAATGAAAGCAATAAAGTTTTAACTATCGCTTCGCATATTGGCTTTTCACGTTATAAAATTTTTATAGCTCCTATTTTTAAGCAGTGATGTAGAAGAAATTTTGATTGAGCAAATAATTTCGATTTAGCAATTAATTTTGGTCGATGAAATTGGTTGAATCAACAAATTAAATGATTTTAACAAATTATTGTTTCGTTCTACTTGTCTTCTTGCTTAGATGACTAATAACAAATTTTTATTCCAGGTGGTTTAGGCACCTATCAGATGCAGCAGATGCATATAACAGAAGAGAAGGTAAATCCAATAGAAACCGACCAGAAGCCACTGCTGATGCTGAAGAAGAAACAGTTCAGGAGCTTCCCAGTACTAGGGAAGCCAGTGAAAGGGCTGAATCTGTTGGTGGGTCTGAAACCAACAGTACAGGTGGAGAGACTGAAAGCACTGTTCGTAATGACAGTGATAGCAGCCATAGAAACAGTGATATAACAGAAGAAGAAAGAGACAAACGGTTGTCTCAAAATGACAGTGATAATAAATCGACTTCTGGCAGCTCAGGTATGTTACAAAACAATGCGTGTGCTTTTAAAATAACAATTTGGTAGATAGCTGTGTGAAGCTTTTAAAATTTGCACTAAATGCATACAAGTATGTGGTACGGTTAAAATATATAACCAGACTAGTGCAAGGAAATTGTAAAGAATTATTCATTTAAATCTTACAATAGTTATAATTAGGGCAGCTGCTCAAGTTGCATTTTTGATAGAAGTATACTTATTCATTTCTTTAGCTTATAAAAGTCATGAATTCATTGATTGTGTGCAATTGTCGGTATAAGTACTTTTTCAATATATTTATGAAAGCCTAAAACATTTGTTTAGTTTGTATTAAAAATGATCTAATGAAAGGAACAATAGTAGCGAGTGTTTTTTTATACTTGACTAAAGAGCAAATAATCAGCTTTCAAGTCAAAATTTGTATCTGTTTCACTTGACGACAGACTTAATAGTGGTCGTAAAAAATATATTATGGGAGAGTAATTTTGGTTAATAACAAATATTAATTTAGTGCCTTTTTTCAAGTAATTCACTGTATTGCTTTGTTTGCGAAATATTTTGCTCATGATTATTTATAGCTCAGCTTACCTAGTAAATGTTTGATCAAACCACATATTTGTTGCAATAAGTTATTAAAAAATTAAACATTTTTATTTAAATATTTTTACTTTTCTAATCAAATCTTGAAAGAATGATGATTATATTTGTAAAAATTGAAAATATCCATTAGAAGAATAACATATTAGAATAAATTTGTGAAATGAATTCTTGAATAAAAAGGTGATAATCTTGATAAATGTTAAGTAGTAAATCCTCTTTGGTTTATATCTTAAAGAATGGGTTTATTTTACAATTTTATGTAACATATACTACTACAAAAATTGTTTGAATTGTATAAATTGCTTATGATAATGAGAATATTATTAATAAAATAAAAATGGTGTGTGGTTTTTAGAAGTTGGTGGTGGGGCATCGGTGAAATTAGCCGCTGATGATTGGCCTTTGATTCAACCTTCCGAGATGCAAGTTGTTCTTCCACCTGTGCACAGGGCAGAATCAGTACTCACTCCTTTAGGTATGCACTGCACATGTTTTTATACACAAATGACGAAATTAAATATACTCAAATAAAAACCAGCTTTAAATATAACGTTGGTTATGGATTAAAGCCGGGACTAGCAACCTTCTTAGACAAAACTAATATTGTATTATTAACATTTTGATGCAATTGGTGTGCATTAAATAATTCATAAATTTGTGTTTACGATTAATTATTACAGAAAAAATCAAGAGAAAGGATGAGGAACTGCGACAAGCCCTTTCCGACAAAGAAGTATTAGTAGCTGATTTTTTGAGCATTCCCCGAGAGGACTATCATACAATTGCTGATATGGCTAGCGAAAGTACAGAAGGGGCTGAACATGATCCTGTGGAACTTACGCTTGGAGCAGTCTTCAATTTGAACAAAATCATTCAGGCTATTGGTGATAGTCTCAATATATCGGAAATGGATCCTGTGATTGCCGCTGGTGGAAAATACCCCTCATGTGCTAGCAATGAGTATTTAGTTGACAAGAAAAATACTCTTCCTTCTGTACCTGTTCATTCGATCAAAAATATCGCCACAACACTTAATAAGCAACTATCACTCTTATTGGTAAGTATTGTATACTATTTCTTTTTTTATTTAATTTTTAAAAGTTTTTTACCAGCTAATTAAAATCTTTACACAAAACATCACATATGAAAATTTTGTTAAAATATTGACTACAATACTGTTCTATTCTTAATGTTAATTATTTATATATATTTAACATTAAAATTTTAATTTTACAGAGTGCTGTTAAGCAGAGAGAAGAAGAAAGAGATAGGTTGAAAAAAGAGCTGCATAGGACACAAGAACAGCTTCATGAACATATGGGACTTCATGCACCCCAAAGTACGGAAACTGATGAAATTTCTGCTTTAGATTGTACACAGTCTGGTGACTTAGAATGTATAGAGGTAGGCACTGTTTGCACAACTTGTAATAGCTTGTAGTTTTGCACACTGCATGGATATTTGTGGGTATTTTTGGTTCACCATGAACTTTATATTTATTTGCTGCTTTATCACACATTTAGTGTTAAATTACCAGACAAATGCTACTATTTTTAAGTTATCTGGAAATGCAACGACTTCTCATATATTTTTCATACATCTTGTATGCTATTATTTGTCACATTTATACAGCTAGTATAAAATATACAATATACAATATTCTATATATAAACCCAGGAAAGTTTTATATAGTATAAAAAGGATTTGAAATCTAGTGAATGTTTTGATATATACTTCTATAATTGAGTGACAAAAAAGCTTTAACTTAATCAAGATCTTTTGTAACTGTTGTAAATTTAGTTCGAGCTCTGTAGGATGAGTGAAATCTTTTAGCTTTGATATCATCGACAGAATCATAGATCTACCAAGTTGTAAGTTGTCAATGCAAGGAGTAGATGCCATTGATATCTTAAAATAAACTGATCTGTAAGTATTTTGCTGCCAATAAAAGACAAAAAATATTGTTTTCATTTTCAAATTAACAAGTTGTTTCGTATATTGATGCAATTGAACATTTGCAATTATTCAAAAAAACCAATTGTCTTGAGAGTAACAGAGCAGCTAATGTAAGGAAAAACTTCTGGATTTAATTTTTAGCATTTTGCGGTAATATTTATACAGGGGAGATGAAATTGAATGCAAAAATAGATTACAGTTTGTTGAATAATAATATTAAGCAGCAAAGTGACTGGTTCAAAGGATAAAAGGCATACATTTGACATAACATTTCAAATAGACAGTGTTCATTCTTATACTTGATATAATTGAACAAGTCAAGAAATCTTGTTGAAATATAAATTCCTTTAAGTGGAAATTTATAATTGCTTTGACAGTCTATCAATTGGTAAGAAAATATAAGAAGGCACCTTACAGTATAATACAGCATACAAAAGTATGGCACCCACATAACAAATTATACGAATTGTCATTGTTTCTTTTCTATAGTGCTTTGCTATAAAAAATATGTAAACTCAGTTTGTTACGGTCAAGTCCTGACTTGTTCCAACTCTGGCCTAATTCTAGTTTACGAAACTTCCATTTTCAGAGTTTTGCTTGTTCTGTACAATGCGATTTTCTTTTGAAATGCAACCAGTATAGCTGTTATGTTGGAAAATAAGGGGGTTGCCTACTCCGCAGAATTATTGGTTCATTTTTTTTTGTTGTATGGCATATATATTCTATGTGGAAAAAATAAATTATTATAAAGGGCCTTCATTTAAACTTTTTGCTACTAGAAATTTCTCTTTACTAATCAATATGGTGCTAATATTGCAATGCTTATTCCATGAAGCAGTCTTTTACATTTACCCTATTATAATGAACACTGAAAGTACAACTTTGATGTTTCTATGTTTCATAATTTTAATGTCTGTAATGTGACTTGGAAATCTTGCCTCCGCTCTTTTATTGTTAAATTAATTCATAGTCGTTTCATGCTCATATACCAGGTAATAAGATTAAATAAGATGTTCCACACCTCTGTATGAGATAGGGGTTACTTGCAGAATAAGTCCATCTAGATTTTAGGTTAATTGAACATTTAGCTTCTCTTTTTCCTTTATCATAAGGAATTAAATTTGCACCAGGTGCGTCAAAATACAAACTTCTTTGAAAAAATAACAGCGCCAGTTTTATATCGACTAGAACTACGAAACACAAACAAAAAAAGAAAATTAAATTTACTTCATTCCTATAATTATTTTATTGCAAATTGGAAAATACATTTTAAAAATGTAAACGAAAGAATGTAGGAAACCATATTTTTACAGAGTGCAATTTTTATACAGAATTTATTAAATTTCTCAATATTTGTGATAATGTAAAAAAATTGTTCGTATAATCTAAAAAGTAAATTTTACTATATTATTTGGAGTTGCTGCACTGTTTGATAGATCTAATACAACAAACTATACATCTAATTCAATCACTCATATATTTACATTAAAATTGAAATTGCAAAGTTTTTATGAAATACTTGTGCTAGTATTCATCTTTACCAACTACTTGGGTGGTTTGTTCCTTTTAATTTGATACATAGGGAGTGTGTAATGTGTAAATACCCAGCTGACTATATCACCCATTTGTATAATAGAGGTTAAATTACGACACCATAATTTCACACATGTAATTGTATCTGAGTAGCGATTATTGAAGAATATAAAAACAGATTAGTAACTAATTCAAAAGATATTTGCCGAATGTTGTCATATTATATTTATCCCGCCTTTGAGTGGCATTCAGAAATCTTTCAATCTCCAAAGAATACTGATTTTAATTAAGGTTGAATTGTTTTGGTTCGTTGCTT
>JAWQRO010000231.1:0-47525 GCA_033557835.1 Helochares maculicollis
TTGCTGTTTCAGATAATAATTTCGTCTTGCTTTTATCGATATAGTCTCTCGTTTCCATCATTTTGATTTGAACAAAAAGTGTTGACAATACGTAATTTTTGCTACATTATGATAAACGCATTTTATTAACAGCATTTAAATCTCTAGATGCGTATTTTGAAAAAAGAAATATTAACTTAAAATTATAAGAGTCCATATTATGGCAAAACATTTTCAACGTATAACAACTTTATGGAATGAGAAAGTCTAATGTTGCAGGTAGATGACTAAATATTTGAAACATTAGAATTTTAATTCTGATATATTGATGTTTGCAGTCCCGTACTCCTAAATTTGTATAAAAATCAAAATTGTGTTGATTTTCAATCCTGAAATATTAAAATTCAAATTTTTGACCCAGTAAGCTCGAAATTTTAATTTTGTAATCTTTATATTTTGTATGCTTTATTTTGAACTTCTCACATGGTAATATTGACTGGAAGTGCTCCAGCTTGTTTTCAATGCGAAAAAAATTAATCAACTTATAGTATCTGTAAAACGTTCCCAGTCTACATCTATGGCGGTTTTGAAATTTTTTTAGTCTAATCAACACAATGTCATCCGATGAATTCTAGAACTACTAAGACTACTATATCATACTTTGCTATACAGTCACGATGTGCTTAATATTTTTAATATTAAATTAGCTGCAGCTTACTTCAACGAGCTACACAAAGAGATTTCATTTCAACTTATATTAATAGTTTAATATTCCTACATTCTTAGCAGACAACTATTTAACGGTTCATACTTAATACATGCACATTTTCTCAACAGGCTTTATTAATATCAAGGGAAATAACCACACCTAAGAAGTGAACGCGAGCAAGCGCATTTATTTCAAGTGCTACAGTTTTTGTTCAGCAAACTAAACCACACCTTTTATAGGTGGCACGGCTAAACTTCCGTCTACCTCCGCAACAATCAAGTTGACGATCTGTAAAAATTGAAAGCAAACAATTTTGTTAGTCCTCAGCAACGGCAATTAAAACCTCATTTAATTCGGGCAAAATACAATGCCCACACGCTCAAGACTTATTTTTCATGGTGTAACAGTAGCAAAACAAACGTTTAGACCAATCGACCACTCACTTTTAACCTTGGTTCGGAAATTGTTAAAGTATCCATCGATTCAGTTCAATACTGTTGCACAATGCAATCATCCTATTGAATAATATGAAATTTTTTCCTAAGTCCGGTACACAATGGAATCATCTGACACGGTCTAATTTTTTAAAGAAGATAGCCTGTATATAAAGGAACTGATGAAAAAGGAGTGAAATTATTGAGCGATCATGCGGTGCATCCGAGTTGTTATTCATACCTAGATAGCTTAATGCTTTGCAATCGATTATGAAATAATTGACGTAACAGAGGTGTGAGGAATGTTGTATTAGTGAGGCAAGGGCTAACCCTCCGATGTACGCTCAAAAATCCATTAGGTCAATAATGTAAATCGATAGCGTAAACAATTAAATGTAGCACTCGTGTTGTCATGCTTTTTATAATATGATTTCTAATCGTGAATGGGTAAAAGTGCACTCTACATTATAGTTTAGTGAAACTTTGCTTTTTTATGCACATATCGTGTAGAGAAAATTAATAATACTTGATTGTATTATATATCACTAAAACGTCAAAGCATGATGGTTTGCAAAAATAAAAATTAAGTTCTTGCAAGAATTTGAAAAATATCCTAGGACAATAACGTTCAATTTTGTAGTATGCGATCTTACATTGTTCTTTCAGAATACTCCGATTATGTAGTCTTTATTGTTTTACAACTTTATCAAAACTTAAATGTTGGGGTGCCGTTAAGATTCTGCTCTTTAGGACTAAGCATTCATTGTAAACAAAATTTGTAAATGTGGTCACTTCAGAGCTCAACAATCAAAAACATTTTATTAAGAAAACCAAAAGGTCAACAATGTTAGGGAAAATGTGAAGCATGAATGAAAGTGTTTCAAGCCACTACTCCACGCATACAAGTTTTATCTATGAAAATAAGTATAAAAAATAACAATAACAATTATGACGTATCTCACCACTGAGATTTATAAATAATTCATAATGAGAGTTGCATTGTTTCAGTTGTAATAACCGTGCGAATTTTGATTTTTCTTGCGAGGTCTTCAAAGTCAGAACTTAATATTATGGTTTTAACATTCGCGCTCATTGTTCATCGCTTCTGTACTGATCTACAAGATAGCAATGTTTACAAATTATTTAACATTGATCTCGGTTAAATTTAAACACAAAACTCCTCCATTAGCACGTGAGTTACGAAATTGGTTATGGCGAAACATTAATTTAGTTAGGAACAAATAATTGATGGAGCAATGAAGCCTAACTACATAGATTATAGTTTTCAAATAACGATATGTCGGAAATTTTCCTGCTAATAAATTACAGTGTGTATTAAAGTTTCTTTCTTTTACTTACCTCCTAAGGTAAGATCCAATCTGCAAGCCTTTCAAATTATTCATTGTCTATACACGCCCATACCTAAAGCCAGCAACAGCGGTCTCAAGGTTTACGTCTTTTTTATATTCTGCAATAAATGTATAACTTCCCCTTAACTACACTTTTCAATACAATCAAGATCTTATTTTGTTCTTTGTTTCAGATTAAAAAAATGGCAAATAATGGCATACGGAACGACAGCGACGATAATTTCTCAGACGATGAAAGCGTACCACTTACGCAGGATATTTATGGAGGAAGGTGAGTTAAATCTTTTTTCCTGCGGACAGGAAGAGATGTAGCCAAGGATAACAGGGCTAATAATCTTAATTTATAGGAATTAAGCGTCTGCAAATGCATATGAAGAGGAATTTTACAAATAAATTTTATTTAGCTGCCAACCTTGACTGCCTAAAATAAAAAAATTAAAATCTGAAGACGCCTAGGAAGAATACAATTAAAAGAATTACATTTGTATTATACCAATAGAATTTGTTAAAGCAAAATGATTTGCAGATATTTGAATTTAAAGTTGCTGCTCAGCACTCCTACTATTTAATTGAAGCTTTACTATAATCATTAAACCAGATCAACAGTCATAATTTATTTAATGTAGTACAAATAATTTTATTACTAGTTGAGAGATCTGAGTCGGTTTTCTAATTTTATGAACTATTCAACTAATTCAGATTTTGAAGTGCTTCTGTTTTACTCTTCTGTAGATATTTCTTTCGCCTAGTTTATAGTAAGTAGTACTATCACACAACTCCACTTCATTCTTAAGGGTTGAAGTTGCAAAAGAGTAGGTGATTTATCCATTGAAGAGAGTTTGATCAAATGTTTTATTACTGTAAAAACATTTAAGGAGGTTGTTGATTTGTAGTATACTTCATTGGATTTTTGAAGAAGGTTAAAGAAATTGTTCCTGCCTGTGGTTGAACGATTTTGAAGACGAATTTTAAGATGCAAGATTCCTCTAGTTTGCAAGCTGATCGCTTGGTAGTTTAGACATTTGGGCGGGTCGTTGGATCTGTACTTGTATTCTGCAGAACTATGTTCTTCGTGGCGTTATACACATCAGGGTATAACTGCACAATAGTTCTTAGTATGACCATATTCTAGACATCGATGGCATTATGGTAGCTTATTTGATTTTCGTCTAAAGTCCACTATTATTTTGATTTTATTAATGTTATCCACATTGAAGATATCTTTAGTCTTATTTAATAATACTGCGCATGTCAACAAGGGTATTTTTAGCCAGTAACCTTTGTGACGTTTAAAATTGACAAATTAAAGTCAAATAGTACGACTTTTATTTTTTGACTTATTAAAGATAATGGAACATTTGTAAGACGATTGACAGTGAATTGTAGCGATATTTTTGATAAGAATGATTCTCAAGTTCCTTCTCAGTGTAATATTTTGCAGCGTTTTTATAAGCATCAGTAGATTGTAACTATATTTTGAGGCGTTTGTATTTGTATTGTTTCAAAATCAGGCTCGGCAATTTATTTGAGATTGTCTGATGATTTATTTACTAAAATAGTTGGTAATTTTTTTTAGTTTAGTCTTCTTTGGATCAGCCAACTTTTACCAAGAGCTGATGGAGAGCGTAAAATAAACACATGTGTTCTGTATGGTAGTTTGGACAACATTCAAGACTCAATTAAAGATTAGCACTACATTTTTTTAAAAACGACTACCAGAATAATCATAGTCGCACTTGCACTTTTATTTATTTTTGCGGTCAGATGTTAAATGTAATTAATTTCATTTATTGAATACATGGAGAAACAAACGTGTGAAGTTCCACATAAGACTGAATACAATAATATAGAAATCCGAAACCATAAAGTTTCTTATTAATTATTTTATAATTATTTTACAATACTAATTATGTTTTAATTCGAATGAAAGTTGGTTGTACGACTAGAGTTAAATAAACTAATTATAGGATAAAAATCATAGTAATGACCTTCAGTTTCCTCCTTTTTTGTATCCAAGGCTGTGTGTGCGTTTTAAACAGTAAATAACAGGCGGACTATAGTTGTTTATAATTATTCTAATTATGGATGTAGAGCAGAAAGTTAAGTGGGGGTATTCGTCTTTATTCGTTGCAACACCTCAAGAGAGCATTATATAATAATTTGGAAATTCATTAATTAAGACTGCTGATTAGTCACTGCAAAATGTAAATTGTCAATTTTCTTTATCCGGTCTAGAAATTGAAGTTTCCTGTTTTTAGCTATTTTACTTTCCGTTGCAAGTTAAACTAAGCAAACTGCATGCGTTCTAATGTTATTAGCTCCGATAAAACTAGATACAGTAATATTCGTTAAAAAAAATCATTTATCTTGACATATTTTACAGTTGATTTTTATTAGAGATGACTTTCGAATTTGAAGGCTTTACTCATCTCAACGATGTTCTATAGCATTAAATGTTTCTCCAAATTTTTGCGCCGGTTTCATCATACACGGTCAAGTCAAAGGTTACTATGTGCACGCAATCAAACGAAGAATTTAACCAAATTACATGTACAAAACTTTGGTAACTAAGAACATGTAAGGAGATTATTGCAAAAACTGCAAAGATTCAGATGATGTCTATAAGAGACTAATTTAGACTCTGAAAGAGTAAATTCAAGCGTACCTCTTCCCCTTGCTGGGGTGTTATTTGTGCTACGCAAAACAAAATGTGTTTAAAAAACGCTTAGGTCACAAATCAGATAATTTTGTATTTTAACATCATTTTCACCGATTTCCCAGCTCAAAAATTCTTGACAATAATTGAACCGAAGTTAGAATGAATAAGCAACCTTGTCATCTATTGAGATTTTTGGGTGTGAAATTTTTTGCACTCATAATGTAAAATAAACAAACGCTATAACTCGGCATCGACATCGAGTTTGCACGGCTATTTTCATAAACTAAAGACAAGGCCGTTCGTAGATCCAGTTCGGTATCATGAAGTGAACGGTCAACTTTCTCGAAATTATAAGGTATTTAGCGAGAATAATGGGTTGTGTACTAACAGCTTGCTGTTTCATACAATCTATCCAGTTCTGCGGCTATCCCTCTCTTTTCCTTCTCAGACCGAGTTGTACCTTTTGCATTACTACAAGTCTTACATTTATACACTGACATGGGTGTTTTCATTGTTGTCTCATAGTCGCGCTTTAGTATCCGTATAGCAGTAAAATCTAGCTTGCCTTGGCATTTCACATTACTGCGCCTCTACCTCCGCTTGCTGGATTTAAGTCGACAATAGCAAATTGATAAATCGACCGATAAATCTGATAATGCTACATCTGAATATCATTTTTAAAAGCCATTAATTTATTTCTTTTCAGACGGCTTCTCAGTTTCTTTAATTAAGTTTAATCTTATGTTATTCCCAGAACATATTTCTGACATTAAAAGATGCACGTCTCGTTTACAAATTATAACAAACATTAGAACCGAGCTGCAAACAAGATTCGCTAATCTCAACTAATGGGTTCGCATGTTTCTGCAAATTTTACAAGCAAAAGCCACCGAACCGTAGCATAAAAAGTAAAAGTGGAAAACAGGCTCTCGTATTGTGGATTGTTTACTTTATAAACACATATCACCGTTAACAAGCGGCCATAACGGAAATTTTAAAAGATGAGCTAACTGGATGACTCAAATTGTTTATTAAAACAATGAATACATTCAATTCGTGGTTTAGCTTTGAGGTATGGTAACAGTGTAATATGGCAGGCCTTGTACACATAGTCCAGGTTTATGTACGTATCTGGTCTTGCAAATATGCGAGTACCTACTGTAGGTAGGCGTGCAAATCCGGATAGTGTTCACTGACCTTTGACTATAAAACTGAATGCAAGCGGCCTTGATACCCGCATGCATATCATAAGACATTGGCTCACCCTGTCCGCAGACTATCACTTTTTTAAATGTACCCACAATGTTTCTTTTGTTCCAGCACAAGAACCGTAGCAGAAACCAAAGGATGGGACGTGTTCAGAGATCCACCTACCAAGGTGGACTCGGGCTCTATGGCCAACCAAAAATGCTTCGAAATCACAGCAAAAATATTAAAAGTAGCGGCTTATCTAATCACTTTTGTGATAGTCCTAGGATCGGCTGTGATATCCAAAGGAACTTTACTTTTCATGACATCTCAGCTGAAAGCTGACAAAATTATCCAATATTGTAATAGAGATTTAGGTAGAGAAAAACAATTTATAGTCAAATTACCAGATGCCGAGAGAGTCGTATGGATGTGGTGTCTATTTTTCGCCTTCTGTGTGCCACAATTGGGAGCATGCTTCCGATCCTGCAGAATGTGCTTCTTCAAGTCTTCAAAAAAACCGTCGTTTGCACATTTTTTAATTGTGTTTATTACTGAGACTGCCCATACTATTGGTATAGCTTTACTAGTCTTTTACGTACTGCCTGATTTAGATGTCGTCAAAGGAGCTATGCTCACCAATTGCCTTTGCTTTGTTCCTGGAGTACTAGGTATAGAATCTACTATAGATTTAATTGATATAATACATAGTAATCATTCAAATAATTTATGATGGTAGCATATGTTATAATAATATTAAATTGCAGGACTACTATCGAGAAGCAATAAGGAATCACAACGCTTCCTCAAAGTCATCATTGACTTATTAGCTATAGCTGCCCAGGCCACTGGATTCGTTGTTTGGCCTATCATAGAGCAAAAACCACACCTTTGGCTCATTCCAGTCTCAATTTTCCTTATTTCTATAGGCTGGTGGGAAAATTATGCTTCGAAACACTCACCAATTCCATTCATCAAAAACCTTGGAAAATTAAAAGCGGAATTCGAGGCGTCGAGATACTTTATCTACATGTTCATTTCAATCTGGAAGTGTATTTGTTTCTTAGTATCCATCCTGTTTATCCTCCTAATTAAGGAAGGCGAATTTGGATTTTTCTTCACGTACTTTTCTGAAGGACTTGGAGTCCATACGATCACTATTCAAGAAGTAAGTACACAGAGCGGTTCTTTACTTAATTATACCGCAAAACGTCGATTATTAATTTCTTGTTTATTTACTGAAGTAATCACTATTTCTATATATTATTTATAGCTATTTATTTATTAATATACCTTATTTCGACTAATTTTGTACTAATAATCTCGGCCAAAAAGCCGAGATAAGTCTTCCGTTTTTCTCGGCCAGCTTATAATTGCTGGCTTTCCTGACTTTTACCAGGGACCGTCGGAAACTATTACGGTTTTATTTACGCGCCTTGCAATTATTTCCAGGAACAAGCCGCCTGTTGGCAGGTTGCATCCACCCACACTGAACTCGAAAAAATCAGTAAAACAACGAGTGACATTTCCTTCTCGATATAATGTGCACGAATCAAATCGAAATAAACAACATATAAAAGATGTAACATTAGATAAAATAATATTGATATCGCTAGTTCAAAAATAGCTATCAAATAACTCCAGTTCTATTTATGCTCTAATCTTTGCAAATGTACAATATGGCACAAATGTACAATTTAATTTTTATAGCAATCTATAGATATACGTTTATTTATCTCGCTAAATAGAAAACTGTTTATAAGATTATAACGATCAGCACACTCTATATTGAAGAAAAAGAAAAAAAGACAATGCTTATAAAAGGTAGCTAACATAATTACAATTGAATTTAATAATATAGAATTTTCTCTGTTATGTAATCTCCCTGCAGTATGCAAAATATGTGCATTTTCTGAACGTACTCCAATTCAATCAAGTAACTTAACCGCACTTAATCGTGTTTTATAATAACGAGTCGTACTTTCCTCCCATTCATAAGTTAGTTACCCGTGGATAATGCAAACAGACGCTAGAAGTATATAATTATAGAAATTAAAAGAATTAACATAAAAAACAAAACAATCATTTCCCATTAAGCTGGCAATACATCCACCGAAGTTGTGTATTTAGTTATGCTTATTATTAGTAGTTTTCCTTAAAAGTAAACGATAATCTCAAAGTAGCTCATTATTTTTTTCTAAAATTAAATCTTAATATCAGCAGGTTATTTTATTTTTTACTTTTCATATAGCTACATAAAAATGTAATGATAAGTTTTCACCAAATAAAGCAAATATTTTGCACTTGGTTAAAACAGTGTTATTATTTCGTCAATCTTTGTATGTGGCATTTTCAAAAATATATCCAGAAATGGCCTACAATAATTGAGTAGATTTCACAGACACATAAATGCATGTGAAGCCAACCAATTTTTACTTACAAAGTTTAAAAACTCGAAGCAGGCACGTAAAAGAACCTATTCTATTAGAAATGGACGCACTTTTCCGTGAAACTTAGTACAGGATACTCTAGTTTTACTTCTATGCAATTATCTGTTTAAATATGCCATTACTGACTAATGGCAAATAATACGGAAGTTAATTTGCGTGAAAAATTTAATGTTATCAACGATCTATGGTTTTATGAAAGCAACAAAATTAATAGTGCGTATTCGATGATGAATAGTCAAAATAAAGTAGCATTGGCATGGCCCCTTTCACGAATATTTATATGATTCTAAATGTGAATATTTACGATCAACAGATATGTAACACATGTGCAATTATTAAATATATAAATAAATTAATATATTTTCACTTATCCACACACGGTAATTCACAATCAATCACTTTTCTAAAACAGCTGAATCTGCCGGCAGCATCGTAGTATCTTTTTTCAATTCCAGTTTGTTTGATGTTTAATACCAACCAATGATAAACATTATACCAAGTCTCCGTACATATTATGTAATAATATGACACAAAACCTCTATCAATCTGCAAAGTCCCATTTTAACAACACTAATTTCGACCAAAATGAAGGTTTAAAACACCCTCATAGATAGTTTGAAAACGTGGTGAAACGCTAACAAAACGTAAACGCTTTATCAGTTTTCGACGTAGTCGACATTGTTCGAAAATCTCAGTTTCAACACAAAACCTTGAATATTACTTTGAACTTTAAGGATGTGTAAAGGAAGTGGATATTGCCCCACAACTAAAATTAATAGTTCCTGCCATTCAACAAGATATTTGACCGCACATAACAAAAACTTTATAAAGATTTCCTTTTGCAGATAAAACCCGTAATTGGAGAAACCTCTCTGCCCGACATATCTGATTTGATCCCCACTGGTGAAGACACTCCTTACCAATCATGGGAATGGACTCCACAATACGTCCTGTTAATCAACATCTTAGGCTCATACTTAGCGTACATCTTTGGAAAGTTCGCCTGCAAAATCATGATCCAAGGATTCTCTTACGCCTTCCCCATCAACCTGACCATTCCAGTATCTATATCTCTGTTGATAACAGCCTGTGGTTTAAGAAACGGCGACCCTTGCTTTTTCCACGACACAATTCCATCATACCTGTTCTTCGACAGCCCTCCCGTCTATTTCTTGAATGATTTTATTTCGCATCAACACGCCTGGGTTTGGTTGCTTTGGTTGCTCTCACAAACTTGGATAACACTGCATATTTGGACTCCAAAATGCGAGAGATTGGCCAGAACCGAAAAGCTGTACGTTTCACCTATGTACGAAGCGCTTCTTATAGACCAAAGTTTAGGAATGAACAGGCAAAGAGATGATGAGCCAGATGTAAAAACTGAAGATTTAGACGAAATCCAAAAAGAAAAGGGAGATGAGTATTACGAGACTATTTCAAACCACACAGATGGGTCAACTCCTAAAACGATTAAAAATTCCGATCATATCACTAGAATTTATGCTTGTGCTACTATGTGGCACGAAAACAAAGAGGAAATGATAGAATTCTTGAAATCTATTTTAAGGTTGGATGAGGACCAATCAGCTAGGAGAGTTGCTCAAAAGTATTTGAGGGTAGTAGATCCGGACTATTACGAGTTTGAAAGTAAGTATTTAGGTGACTTTATTCTTTTGGGGGAATATCTTTTTATTGAAATTGCTGTTGTCTTGTCTGGGTTGCGTGATTCTGAACTCAGTAAGTGTCAGCTATAAGTTTTAATATTACAATTCAATTTCACCGTTGAAATCACATTTTAGCCCACATATTCTTTGATGACGCCTTTGAAATTTCTGACCACAACGATGACGACACGCAAGTAAACCGGTTCGTCAAACTTTTGGTGAACACCATAGATGAAGCTGCGTCAGACGTCCATCAAACGCATATTAAAATCAGACCTCCAAAGAAGTTACCAACGCCTTACGGAGGACGGTTAATTTGGACCTTGCCAGGAAAAACCAAGATGATTGCTCACTTAAAAGACAAAATGAAAATTAGGCACAGAAAGCGTTGGTCACAGGTCATGTACATGTATTACCTCTTAGGGCATCGACTTATGGAGCTCCCCATATCAGTTGATAGAAAAGCCTGCATTGCAGAAAATACCTATTTGTTGACTTTGGACGGGGATATCGATTTCCAACCCTCTGCTGTTACTTTGCTGATCGATTTGATGAAGAAAAATAAAAATTTAGGGGCAGCCTGTGGTCGTATTCACCCTGTTGGATCTGGTCCTATGGTCTGGTATCAAATGTTCGAATATGCCATCGGGCATTGGCTGCAAAAAGCTACCGAACATATGATTGGCTGCGTCTTGTGTAGTCCTGGTTGTTTCTCACTCTTCAGAGGAAAAGCTCTTATGGATGATAATGTTATGAAGAAATATACCACCAGGTAAAAACATATCAGTTCAATCCAGATTAAGTTATCGCTTGATAAATATCACTTAAAAATTTATAGTTTCATAGTTAATTGAATTTGACTTAGCTGTAACATGTTTATAGCTCCTGCGAAGCTCGGCACTATGTCCAATACGATCAAGGTGAAGATAGATGGCTCTGTACTTTACTATTACAAAGAGGATATCGCGTAGAATACTCAGCTGCATCTGACGCCTACACCCATGCCCCAGAAGGATTCAATGAATTCTACAATCAAAGACGTAGATGGGTGCCTTCTACCATCGCCAACATCATGGATCTTCTAGTGGATTACAAGAAAACAGTTAAAATTAACGATAATATTTCCATGCCATACATTGCTTATCAAGTGAGTTTCTAAGCTAATTTGGCGTTGCCAGCACAAACTGTTTTATTTGAGTATATGATACTGTGATTCGACAATCCTATAATTATCTTCTTTTAGATTCTTTTGATGGGTGGTACTATACTGGGACCCGGAACTATATTCCTTATGTTGGTAGGGGCTTTTGTGGCTGCTTTCCAAATCGACAATTGGACTAGTTTTTACTACAATATTATGCCAATCTTATTCTTCATGTTAGTCTGCTTTACTTGTAAATCCAACATACAACTGTTAGTAGCCCAAATACTATCGACAGCTTATGCGCTCATTATGATGGCCGTCATTGTTGGTACAGCATTGCAGTTGAGAGAGGACGGCGTCGGTTCGCCATCGGCCATCTTCTTGATAGCCATGACAGGGTCGTTCTTTATAGCAGCATGTCTTCATCCACAAGAGTTTAAATGCATCATTCCCGGAATAATTTATCTCCTATCAATTCCATCTATGTACTTACTCTTGATTTTGTATTCCATAATTAATTTGAATGTAGTATCATGGGGAACTAGAGAAGTAGCTGCCAAGAAAACTAAGAAAGAGCTTGAACAAGAAAAGAAGGAAGCTGAGGAAGCGAAGAAGAAAGCCAGGCAAAAGTCGCTCCTTGGTTTCTTGCAAGGTGGCGGAACGAGTGATGATGACTCAGGAAGCATAGAAATCTCCTTAGCTGGTCTTTTTAAATGTATGCTTTGTACACATCAAAAGGGTGGAGATGAAAAGGCACAACTGATACACATTGCTGATTCTTTGGATATTCTTGGAAAACGACTAGATCATATTGAAAAGTTTGTAAATTTATTTGAACAACACATTTCATATTGAAATTTTAATGTCGATTTCAGATACTATATTCTGTATGTTTTAGAGTTGTGGACCCAAGTGGCCATGCAACTAGAAAACGCAGCATGTCCGCTTCGTCTCGAGATCACCACCACTTGGGAGCAGTAGCGGAAGAGGGTGAAGATGATCATTCGTCAAATGACAGCGATTCAGAGACTATGTCGACTATTCCTCAAAATAAACGCGATGATCTCATTAACCCATATTGGATTGAAGATCCCGACTTGAGGAAGGGTGAAGTAGAATTCCTAAGCTCAAATGAAATTCAATTTTGGAAAGACCTATTGGAAAAATATTTGTATCCAATTGATGAAGATAAGGATGAGAAGGTATTTTGCTTGGCTTTTGCTAATTCTGCCATCATTCTGAATAAATTACAATATTACTTGATTTTCATGTTAATTTCGGAGGCGTAGCTAGGGCAGGAATAATTTTTAGCTTTAAGCTCCAGTTAGATTTGGCACTTATTTAGGAATTGTACTTTAAGATTGCCATTCCAATTCCATTCCTCGCTACGCCTCTCCTATACTTGATTCATCTTTCACAAAAAAAAAACACTCATTTCATACAATAATCGAGAGCTTCCTGCTACCAAATTTTAAACTTAACCCCATGTTACAAACTTTTTGCTAAATTATAGGCACGTATAGCATCGGACTTGAAGGAGTTGAGAGACCAGTCTGTTTTTGCCTTTTTCATGATGAATGCCCTATTTGTTTTAATTGTATTTTTGCTCACACTCAAGAAGGATTATCTCCATATTAAATGGCCTTTTGGCGTGAAGACTAATATAACATACGATGAAAGCTCTCAAGAGGTAATTTTACAGGGATTACATGGTTTTTTGATGCGTAACATAAATAATATTGGCCCAAAAATGGCAGTACTTGGCAAATACCACTACAGATTGCATATTTGACACCATGCTGCCCACAATGTAAAAGCACGCAAGGAATCATGTGTCCCTCTTAATTATAAGGCTAACACTTTTAATTTTTTTACAGGCTAGGATAGCGAAAGAGCTAATAGAGCTCCGAAATAAGTCTGTATTCGCTTTCTTCATGTTCAATGCTCTGTTTGTATTGGTCGTGTTTCTATTGCAACTTAATAAGGATCAAATCCATGTTAAGTGGCCACTTGGAATACGTACCAACATTACATATATCGAAGAAACATCTGAGGTATTTACATAGGTCAAAAGTTTCTTCCAATCAAAAATCACACACTGGGAGTATGGATACTAATGTGTCTATTTTTGGTCTATCTGATGTTGGTGGTACCAATTTATTTACAATTCACACATAATTTTGTACCTAATTACACTTTACGATTGTGATTAATCTTTTCTTTTACTTCAAATATTTAATGAACACATTTTGACTAAAATTACACCAAAATATCACAGAACATTCTTCTTGGTTCTTGGATGTGCAAGCGCAATTACAGTGTTGGGTTTATTTAAAACAAATATGTTTTGCACTACATATTAACAGTTGTAACTCTGCAATCCAATAATATGTTTACTGCAATAATTGTACTAATCACTTTACATCAGCCATCATATAATCATATACATTCATAACTCATTTCAGTTAGTTTTTTTTAATATTCCATTTCAAAATAAACCAATCTTTTTATTTAAGAATCATCAACAACTAAGTTTACCAATTACACTATCATTTAAAACATGAAGTGTATATAACACACATTAAAATTAACAAATTAAAATTTCAGCACTGTAAATAAGGCAGTAAAAAAGACTAACAATAATTGCATTCCAATTTATTAAGTACTTTTGTGTATGTTTCAATTTATTGAGTTTGTAGTGTACACTATTGTATTTTAAAATTTAACAGAGTAGATTTGCAGTTTCATGTTTAGTGTAGAATTGAAATTGGTTTAGTTGTGTGTCCATGTTAGTGTAGTTAAAAGGGTATATTGCAAAGAGCAATCAAAAATTGAAACATACAATACAATAAAAGTATTTATTTCCGAAAGATGTGAAATGTTCACAAAACAAAATGTCCATCCGATCCATCAATATTATAGTTTCCCATTTTATCATCCAAAAAAGAGAACATAATCATCTCATAAAAATATTCATTTTATTACAAGCATGTCATTATTACATCCTCATAGTGTAGTAGTTTTTTTAATTTAGTTAATAAATTAGTTTTTGTTTGCTCCATACCAATATAGTCATAATTATTCAAGTATCATTTTATATTAATTCATTCATACATGTTGCTAATAACTACTAAGAAGATCATCATAATTCTATGTACCTATACACTTAATACGACATTCTTATATTACAAAAATCTACATCAACTTTAATGTCTAAACAATTTAAATAACTGAGTGGGAAAATTTCATAATCATATCGTCAATGCATTTTCCCTTAATGCAAAAAACCAAAAATAATTGTTGTCATTCATGTGGCGATGAGTTTTCCATTTTTTCAATCGCCGACCTCCTCTTGTCCTGTGTTTTCCATTATGTTTTGTGGCTGCTGAGCTATATTTCTTTCTATAATATGTGGTGTAATACCATTAACATACTTCTTATGTGTTAATAAATTAAATGTACGTACGATTATACCAAAAAAAAATCATTTTAAAAGAAAGACATTTCTATTGATTTGTAAAGTATGTGCCTTTGTGTAGAAATTATATTTTTGTTGGTTTGAGGGCACAGTAATTTTGGAAAGCACCTTCTTAGAATATATTGTATTTGTGTCTTTCTAAAAAAATGATTGCATTCTCAGAATGAACCGACTACAACCGTTTCTGTTTTAGGTTCACATCACCAAAGAATACCTACAGCTGGAACCCATTGGTCTTGTGTTTGTGTTCTTCTTCGCTCTCATTTTGGTCATCCAATTTACAGCTATGTTGTTCCATCGTTTCGGCACCATAGCACATATTCTTGCAGCAACAGAGCTCAACTTTTTCTTCTGCAATAAGAAGGTAATGCTTTTTTTCTAGTTGCCACAACACTTCACTAACTATCTCTTTAATTGCAGAAAGAAGACCTATCTCCTAATGCCCTACTAGATCGACAGGCAGTAGAAATTGTCAAACAGCTGCAAAGGCTTCAAGGTATAGACGATGGTGATTATGAGAATGACTCCGGATCCGGCCCAGATAGAATCGGTAGGAGGAAAACAATCCACAACTTAGAGCGAGCTGCCCAAAAGAGGAGACAAATAGGAACACTAGATGTAGCGTTCAAGAAGAGATTCGCTAAATTGAATCAAAATATTGCTGAGGCAGGAGGCACGCCCATTTTAAGCAGACGTTTAACAATGAGACGGGAGACTATGAAAGCTTTAGAAGTTAGAGTAAATTCAGTGATGGCTGAAAGGAGAAAATCGCAGATGCAAACTTTAGGTGCTAAAAATGAATATGGAAATAATAATGTAGTGAGGAATCAGCGAAATAGCACTGCTAGCATTCCAGTCAAGGAAGTTTTTGAAAATGGACAAGTGAACAATGCCTTTGAAGAAGACACATACGGTAGCAGAAGTTCGTTACCAAATCGTAACAATGTAACTTGGAAGCCGAATAATAGTAGAATGTGAAACACTTTTTTTAGGTTAAAATTAATTCAAATAAAATGCTTAAAACTTCTGACTTACTGCCAGCCAATGTACCTACATTAATACTCAATTTGTTGTCATTGTACGTTATAAAGCAAGTTTGCAAGGCTTTTATATTTATACTTCTTATATGAGCAGGCTGTTTGCAAATTATATGAAACATCCTGACTATCGATCAATATCCATCCATGGAATCTTATGTTTAGATTTGAAACATTATAATTGTTTAAAACTATATCAATCGAAGTGACATCAATCCGCATATTGTAATTTTAAGAACTGTGAAATCATTTTATATTACAAATTCAGTTTTGGAAGTGCTTCATGACAATTTCATTGCTCTCACAAAAATGTATGATTTTTTGATGTTTTGAAATAATAGTGATTACCTCTTAGGAAGACTTTTGTATAAGCTCAAATTTTTGTAATAAAAAATCGCTAGGACTTATGTATTTATATGTAAAGGTAATGTGATATATAATAAAAACATTTGTACATACGTTTATACTTGATATAGCTAACCTTCCCAACTGTTAAATCTAAGATCTTGTACTATCATTCGTAGATTGTTTAAAGAAATTCTTAATCAAAAAGAAATATCTACCAGTAGTAATTGCCCTCAGCTTTGCTTGCTTGAATTCGCTTAATTTTTCTATAACAGTACTATTGGCTAAGACAATTATTTTAGAATTCTACCCACTATCATTGATTTTGCTTCCAAGCAGATAATCATTAATATATACTATATTATTTTAAAGATTTTAAGTTATTTTCATCAATGAAAGATTCATTATGAATAAACTACATTATTTAAAGTCTTAAAATTAGATAATTCTCCCATTATTGCATTAACAATATTAGCATTCAGGTCCCTTTTATGAAAAAGTACAACATTGAGAAATGTTTATGTGGAAAAACTAGGAAAATGTACTTTTATATATTTTTTATTATATACTTTTATTTATTTAATTTTCAAAAAGGCCAATGTTAAAAATTACCACTATAACATTCTTTAAGCTTATGTTTTCAAGACTTTCATAAACTTAGAAGAGCAATATGTGAAAATTAACCTACACGCTCTACTAGACTTTTTTCTACTTCATTCAAAACAGGCAAAAATCACTAAAAATCCCAATCCAGTAGTACATCTATTACACATTTTTATTTAAGGTTTAAAACTAGCACATTATGAAATATATTTTTATGAATTTGGGGACTCTTCAGAGAAAACAATCAAGAAAAATGTTTCCAGGGCTCTTTATTTTAATATTTATAACTACACACAATTCTGATTGAGTTTGTTGATCTATATACACAAGATATATTTTTCAGTTTGTGTCCTTGAATAATACTGAAATTTATGTAGCGTTTACAATTGGAGTCTATTGACCCACATGCTGTTAGTTTATAATTTCAATTTGATTTCTTCTGAACCAAATGGTCTTTTATATCTCAATCATCCTACTTGTATCAGGATGTGGTATTTTTAAGTATTTTTCAGAATAAAGGTACATATTCCGTATTTCTTTTTAATCATTTTTTTACAAATATAACAGAATGTGGTGATAAAATATAATCAATTTATTGTAACAACTTTGTCACAAAAACTTGATAAGCAAAGTTATTTTGATATATAAACAGAAAAACACAAGGCAAGATCGATTTTACATTAAAAATAAATTGATATCAATTTCACCACTTCATCTTTTATCATAACATCTTAAAACCCACCATTTTTTCATCTCCTTTAATTGATTAATTTTTATCCAATGTTATAGAAATCAAAGAGTCAACATATTTTTAAAAATATTTACAGCAGTTTGTTAAGCAACGTTAGCCCCTTTATTACCATTAATTAGCACCTTCACATTTAGAAGTGCTCTTTCTGGGCCTTAAATTTCTAATAGACCTTGGTGCACAAAATATTTCACGAGCTTCATGAGTTTCAGTATTTATAACATTTCCTTTTTCATCCACATCTTCTATAGTTATGATCACATTTTTATCAGTAGGATAGGCGACCTGTTCCTCTCCTGCTTTACTTATAGTCAAAATAAAAGATGGCTTCTTGTCACTAGATTCAAAGTCTTTCAATAAATCATACTTTACACTACTCGTGGCACTTATACTCTTACTCTTACTATTATGTTCGTTACTTTTGCTATCTGTAAGTATCATCTCTTGAGTAACTTCCAAGCTTTCATATCTAACAGTTTGCAATCGATATATGCCATCCGTATCTTCCTTGTACCTAAATCGTGAATGGCCCGAAGGCCAGTTAAAGTCATGCTCCTTTATTAAATGTTTGGTAAGGAAATTCCCACGTTTAAATTTTTTCTGGCAAATATGACACTGGTATCTTTCACTCCAATCCTCTCCGTGCACCTTTTGATAATGACATTCTAAGCCATAAAGTGAACGACATCTGAAATCGCATTCCTCACAAGCCATTAATTTTTCGGCACAGTGTGATATTAGATGTCCTTCTAAATTTTCCTTGGTAACACACCTAAAATTGAAATAACCCATGATTTTAAATTCCTCTGTAAATTAAATGAGTAGTTTTCTTCTGCAAAACAAAAAAGAGATTATTACTTACGCATATTCACACAAGTTACATTTGAAAGGTCGCTCATTTAAATGCCTGTACCGTATGTGTTTCGCTAATGAAGATGGTTTAGGGCAAGTCATATCGCACAAACTGCACTTGTAATGGTTTACATGAGATCTAATGTGGTCACGCAACAACCTCTCACTTGGAAACAATTTTGAACATTGTGAACATTGAAAACTTTGCACTAAAATCATTGACATAAACTATAATAACATATTTTTTACATAAACTTGACGTTTCTTACACTCTATTGGCAGTTGTCGATTTCTGTGATCAATGAATTTCACTTTTCTTGCAAACAAATATCCGCAAGTAGGGCAAGCTAAAAATCTCTCTTTGGTGTGTACATTTAAGTGGTAGCCTAGTTGGTACTGTGAAGTGGTTTTGAATGAGCATCCTAAAACATTTACATAGTGCATCAGTGTTAAATCTTTGATTTATATTTTTACATTTGTATCCCGAAAATAAAAAGCCAATTATTTACACACATTGATCTATTGAAGGTGTTTTTAACATTTGTTTGATTGTTATGGTTTATGTTCATCTCAACAAAATTGATAATGTAGGTACACAAAAGTAAGTTACCTGTCCATAAGCATTTTATAAATTCTCCTTTTGGGCAGTGCTTTGGATTAGCAAAAACATGTAATTTAATGTGTTCGTAGAACTCATAAATGGTAGAGAAAATCATTTTGCAATCATTATAATTGCATTGGTGATCATATGTTTGGTCAGGAATTTGAAAAGTTGTTTCTACTTTACAATCTGGTAGACTCTGTCGTTCAGCAACGTTTTTGCCAATGTTCATAAGTTTTGTGTGATAGCCATGAAAAACTAAATGTTTTTCTAATGCTAGACTGTGCGGACCAGTAAAACTGCAGTCAGCCCATAAACATGGTAGTTGTTCTAAAAAATTACAATAGGTATATTGGAGATATATTAAAAAATAATGGTTAAGATTCAACCACTTTGTCATGGCAACGTAACGGTGTTTTGTATCATAAGTGGTATTTTGCAGTATATTTGTAATTGTAAACTTTAATATATCTTTAAAGTAAAATTTCATAGTTGTGCAAACGAAGCCAATAATCTAAAATCAAAAAATTACAGACAAATGACTAATACGTCATTGGAACAAATTAATATGCTACTTTATCTCCTTTTTCATATGAAACTGTTCGAAATGGAGAAGAAATATCAGAAAAATATAAAACAAGCACTGAAAACAAAAAATGGTCATACTAGTAGAAAATGTACATACAGTACTTTTAAAAATAGATCCTCTGGTTTACAACGCTTTTATCAATATTAATGAATAAATATAAAACAGTAGACCTGATCACGGAGACTTGAAAAATGATATAGATTATCTCAATCCATAGAAAGGAAAAAAGGAGAAAAGCGCCAATTAAAGGTGCACATCAGTAGCAAACACAATTAGTAGATTATGTGATTAAATTTTAAATAGTCGGATTACGGAGGAAATTGGAGATATGAACTGGGATAAAAATCAAAGTAGTAATTCCTATGAACGAGCAAAACATGAATAGTGACCAGTAAGAAAAAGCTTTACGCAATATATATATATATGTTTTGATTCTATGTTGAAATTGATATACCAGTGGCAATACTTAAATATTCCGACCTCAAGAAAGGCCCATTCTTTTGTGCAATACAAACCTTCATCATCATCAGAAGTCAAAAGGTGAGATTTTATATGCTCCATGAAAGATTTGTAGGATGTATATTCTTCAGAGCATTGACTCCAACAACATTTTAAGTTTAATGGTTCTTCTTTAAGGCTAACGCCTCTATTTTTTTTCTTTAATGGCACCTGTAAATATTCAATTATACAATTCCTAGTCAACGGAAAAAGTAAAATAACATATTTTATTACATTATATCAAATTTAATTAAATCATATAAACATTCAAATAGCATTTTACAGATTCCTATTCATATAAATTGCAATTTGTTACTATCACATAGATAGTTGTGCTATGATATAGAGCAACTATCTGTATATAGAGTCTATATGGTATATACTAAAACGCAACTATCGTCTAATGAATTCCTATCCACTAACAACAAAGCAAATAGGAATATGTCTGTAGCTGATTAACATCAGTGCCCATTTGCTGAATAACCAGCAACTATCCAATGTGGCCTAACTTACCAAATAATTGTCATAGTCCTGGTCATCTATAACTAAACTGTTGCAGTCTGAGCTTGGGGAAGCAGGTTGATGACTAAAATTAAAATTAGATTGCGATGTACCCCTATTTGTAGTTACATGTTCAAAAACTGCCAATCTGTTTTTCCTTTTATTATCAATTGTGTCGAATTTTTCCACTTGCGCCATTTCACGTTTGTAGGTTATGTGGAGGGAAATATAATTCTGTGATTAATAAAAAGCAAAATTTACTATCAAAATATTCATTGTAATATTTAGAATCTACTTACTATAGAAACGAATCAAAATTTACACATACTTCATATATAAATCTTTAAAAGAGGATATAAAAAATGTTTATTATACCACTACACTGCACTACACTAACGGAAATAATGGCGCAAAACGTTAAGGGTAGGAATTTATAACGAGAATTCTGACGTAAATTCCAAAAACAGGTAGGTTCAGGGATCTGGCTCAGGCCATAGGGGAAGTATACTCTGAAGTGTTATATTTAAACCTACTAATATAAAGTAAAACTAATGTTCATTATGGAAAATCATATACTTCAAAGTTAAGAGGCAGTAATAGCATAGAATACTATTTAATCATAAAATTTGTTATAAATATTTATTCCGAAATAATGAAATAAATATATAGGATTAAGTGTGTAGATTTTTGTCACTCTCATTGCACTAATGGCATAGCAATTTCCAAATAAAAATGTAAATAAATTTTGGAAGCTCAAACTAATAATTAGAGATTGAAATTATTTTCACTTTTTAATAAATATGTAATTATTTAATATAGATTTACATGTGTCACCAAAATAACTGAGATGATATTTAATTTCTTTTATCCTACTCTTTAGTGTTACTTAGGAAGAATTTTGCTCCATAGCTTTAATTTTTATAGCTATTTAATTTTTAAAACTCATTGTATCGGGGAATTATTAATGGAATAAAAAAATTAGTTTAGCAAATAGTTCATATTTGAGGCTATATCAATAAAAAATGTCCCAACATAACCGAACTGGCTATGAAAACATTTGCCCATACCCGCAACATTTACCACATCAACTTAATGAAATAACAATTTAGTAGCCTATATTAAATCTCAATGTTACATATGTTGCAAACTAAAATTCATATTTTGTTCTGTTTAAGTTTTTTAAATCCATATAATCAGTTGAATATACTTGCAATTTAGATTGACATCATTTTGCTTCCTTGCCTGTTATGCAGTTTTGAATTACATATTGTGAAAATTAAAGACGTAAAACACAACTTCAAAGTTTATATATAAAGTATTTTTATTTTCAAAAATAATATACATAACATAGTTACATTAACCATTTTCTAAATCACCATCAGACTCTGAATTTCTTTTCCTGGGTCCTTTGACATTGTTAGAGTCATTGATGTTTTCAATTTCATTTGTCTGTTTACTTTCATTCTGTTTGTTATTCTCATTTCTGTGTTCAATATAAACTTGTAGAGCAATGAAATCTGATTCTATAGTGTGCAATGGAATGATGTCAGAAGAGTCCATACTACTTTCTTTTGCACTTAACTTAATCCAAGGAAAATCCTAGAACATCGTAATTTTTAATTGAAATTAAAAATGGGCAACTTAAACAATAAATATACCTTATTGCTAAGCACTTACTGAAAATTGCAGATTCTTATTAAATGAAGCACTGGAATAGTCTGTTGCTACTATTTGAATTGTAAAGTTTGTATCGCACGGTATAGGAGATAAATGGGCTTTCCTTGTATGTAATTTTAGACATAATGTTCGAAAATTCTCTTCAAGTTTTACAAGAAAGGCATCACTGAAAATTAGTAGATAGTTTGTAAATATTGTGTAACTGATAACCAAAAATGAAAATTTTTAATTCCGTTAATTCAAAAGTGTTTCTTTACTTGCTTGCTTACAATTGAATATATGTTAAATTCTCCCTCATTGAACATTATATCCATTAGAGATTACATACCTATATTAAAATAATGCAAATCCTTTTAATAACTTATAAGTTATTTCATTTAAGTACCTCACCTACATCCCCTAGTGACTTGATTTGTTCACGTTTCAAGTAGTTGTAGTTCACTTATTCGTTTTAGTTGCGTACACCAAAACTATTTTATGCTATGTAGGTACATGAAACACATTACATCAAACCAACAAACAAAGCCTTACCTATCATCAATATTAGATAAATGCCAAACATCGAAAACGTATTTTTCAAAAACTGCACTTGATGCATAAAGGCATAAGATTAATTTTGATAATTGATTCTCCTTCGCATGGAATTCAACAGCTTTCAAGCAATTCGTAATATATTCATTCAACTCAGGATGTACAGATTGGTACACAACAACACCATATTTCTTAGTCCTTTGGAAAATAGAATCTGGATACAACTTTCTAATGTATAAAATATTATGTACTGCAACTTCAAAAAATTCGCATAATACACCGACATGAGCTGAAAAAATGAACCAATCATAAAATGCATATAAAACGCCTAATTCTCACCTGCAGTATCATTTTTACTTCGAGCCATTTCATAAAAGTTTTAGGTTATAAATTTAAATTTACCCCGTGCTCGTATAATTTAACTCCATTGGTGGCAATCCACGGACCTCATAAGTATAGATAGCATAAATAAAATGAGAATATAGCGTCAATAGCAAGCCTGAAGTAAGATTACCATTGTGTTATGAATGAACATACGTAATATAAGTTGCCTATGTTGCAGACAAATTAAACAAATTATTTCCCATTTCTATAGTAATTCTACTTGTTTAATCGATTGCAAGATATCGAAAATATCTTTTCAAAAATGACAGAGTTTACAAGTTTCAGCGATTTAAAACAATTATCTAACCTTTTAAATCAAAATCAGAATGAAAATTCCGATAGCGAAGATGAAGAAAATGCAAGTGCAAACAAATATAAGGGTTGGTATATTAATTATTTCTAATTATTTTATTTAAGCATCGTTTATATGCCGCCGAATATTAAACCGCTCTTCCGACTCCGTATCAGAATCCCCACTGAAATTATTAATCTGCTCATATTGCTTTTTAGCAAATTTTATACATTTCCGTCTCCTATAATCTTTTTTCTTTTTGAACATTTTGTAGAGTATAACGCCTAGGACTAGAAAGGTAGCCAGTACTAATCCTGCTATAACCGTGTAACAAATTGTATCCATCGCCCACCATTCTGTTGGGTCGCTATTATCAACGGATGCAAATGTAGGTTGATGTATTGCTTTATAAGGTACTTCGGTATCTTCAGCAAATTCTCGAAATGGATCTTGTAAGCTGCGTTCTAAATTTTTTCCAAGATCGCGAAAAACTTGTCTTCCTAACCACTCAGCAAGGTCATGTCTTCCTAGTTGGTTGAGCCTATGAAAAAGCACTTCGTGTGTCTGACCTTTTCCTTCACCTGCTTCGGAATTCCAATGCAAGAGCATCTGAATACAGGGAATATCTTTAGGCACGTTTTGTTCCGCTTGGTCTATCCCATTTGGAATTTCATAAGTTTCAAAATGCAAAATGGCTATTAACTTTCGACATTCTTCAGGGTGTAAATGGTCTGCTACGTGTTGCAATTCTGATAAATTTATATCAATGGTAGGTTCAACTAGTAGTAAAATATGGTAATATAAAATGTACCAAATATGTTTGTAGCTTAACTTTATCATATTAATTGACATTCTGCATACTTCATTCATTCTTCTTCTTCTGCTTTTGATATCGAATTCTGCTACTTATTATTACTTTGAGGTTAATATTTAGCAGAATCGTGTTATAACCAAACAAATCAATCTGATGGGGCCTACCGGGTGATACGAAAAGAGTTTCTTTTGCATATGTGTGTATCTATAAATCGACTTTTTTATTTTTAAATAGAAATGTTCTATATCAATTGGTATTAACCTTCTCCACAGCTCTGACACCTAGTTCCATTGGAAAAACCGCCTCTAAAAGTGAAAGCAAAACCAAATACAATCGAATTGAAGAGACTCCTGAAGAAATAAAACTAGACGAAGAAGGCGAAATTATTTTGGACCCTAATGACCCACATGAACTGTCTTGGAAGAAAACTCCTCAATGGGACATAGCTTATAGGCAGCAAATTACACCTCAAGATGTCTTTTTAGGGGTAAAATTCTTTAACAAGCTTAACAATTAATCAGCAACAATATTATTATTTTTAGATAGGGGGCAAAACGCCGTCTACAGCCAGCTGTGAAGATATGATTATCACAGTACATCTACCTGGCGAAAAACGACAAAATGTTGATTTAAAAATACTGAAAGACAAACTCGATTTAGAATCGCCCCAATTTCGGCTCAATATACCTCTGCCTCATCAAGTTGATCCACAGAAAGGAAACGCCGAGTTCGATACTGCTACAGAGAAAATAAAGATTACGCTCAGAATGGACAGAGAATTTGATTACATTAATTTTTAGAAATGCTCGTAAGTCAATTGAGGAGAAATAGCTCAACTAACACATAAATCAATGTTACTTACAATTTGCAAAATCTGTTCGACGCTAGATTCATTTAGAAGTAATCATAACTATTAACCCAGTTTATAATAGCTAGCAGAGTTTTCTTTGGAAGTATTATTAAAGGCTTATTCCTAACAGTTTAGTGATATTGACCTTCATTTTTTATCATACAATCAACAAATTGTTTAACAAGACCTTGTTTAATACAGCTGTTAATAAAAATCTAATAGAAGCAATTGTTTTGTGTGTTGGAAGTATTTTCTTAAATTCAATTATTGCCGAAACCGTCAATATTAATAAAGCTCTAGATTTTGATTAATGACATTCTTTATCAATTTAAGATTTATGAATTATTAGTTCGTTAATATAACGAATGGCTCAATTTTGGACGTGTAGAAATTTTATTTTCCATAAATTCTTGCACTATGTAAATTGAGATTGACAAATGTAATTTTTTGATGAATACAGATTGATGCGTTTGTGGGTCGTCTCCATTTTAAAGCCAATCAAAATCGCATAAATTTTATCTGAATGTAAATTTGCTTTGTATTAGGCGGTTTCAAACGGGCTAATATGCCAAGTCCTGGAAGTCCTTGGTGGTCTTACCATGCATATGTCGCGAAATGTTGGTTTGTGCGTGCATAAGTTGGTGTTGGTGTGTTCGTGAATGAATTTTATGATCTAAATCTCCTAGGATCTAATAAGAGCACATCGACTCACTTCATTAAATGCCTGGACTCTGTTTGGGTCGCGTACCTCGTGCTGTGCTAATTCATTCTACTTACTGTTTTCCTGCAGTCTGAGGTGAGTAGTTTCATTAATTCTAAGAAATAATATATTTTGATCAATTTTTTTAAATTCAATTTAGTAGCATTTTCTGTTAGCACGAGTTTTTGCAAGATTGTTTTAGTTGATAGTTTCTGTTAATACGAATTGGCAAAATGCAGTTGCAAAACTGTTAATAAGAACTGCCTTCAGACGAATTAAATATAATTAAGCAAAACTGACTAACTCCATTTGCCTTTTAAGATGCATTACTGCAAATGTAAATTATAATTTAAATTTTAATGCATTTTAAGCCATTCTAAAATAGCACTAAGTGGAAATAAGTTGAAAGATGGTGAATAAGAAGATACTTAATACGTCCTTTAAGGGATAGAAAATTCATTATGAAAGATCAATTGTGAGAAGAAACTATTATTGTTTTAAAATTATTGTTTGGTGGAAGTCTACTTCAAGTTTTTTAATACTACATGTAGATGTTATCAATCACTTTAAATGCTCAAAGTACATAATAATGATTTATGTCTATCCAAAAATTATTATTATAAACAATAAAATACTAACGCAAACTTGTGATCTCTTAAAGTTTATACTGAAGTTTTCTCATATTTTCTTTAATGACAATGAATTCGTAAGTATAATAAAAATCATTTGCCGATTTAATGGGTCAAAAAAGAAACAACTAAAAAGCAAAATGAAACAATTATATTATACCGTTGTTTAATTTGTACTATGAGAAAATATACTCATACGCAAATAAAAACCGCCAACCCATTCATGAATCCAAGATGTTAATGATCTAACCATAAGCGAAGCCCACCACTGTAGACTACTGCATTGGCTTTTACATCAAGATAATATTTTACTTTTTTTATAAATGTTAATCGTTTTATTATACTTTAGCCAGGTGTTACACACAAAAAACGCTAATTGAATTTATATAAACAAAATTATAGCATTGTCAGATGGTAAAGTTAAACATTATAAGAGTCATAAATAAAATTGAGCAGAAAGATTTATTTATTCCAAATCTATTCACGTGTATAACAATAAAAATCTCATATTTTAAATGTTTTAGAATGTCGGTTCACACTATTTGTTTCCATGTGGCAGTATTTTTAATATTGGTAGTCTGTGTGAAAAACACTACAATTACATGGAGGACGGATAGAAGTAAGATAGTTTATTTATTTATAGCGTTAGATTTTATTTATATTATTTCAACGAAGTCTGCTCAGAGATAATACTTGCATTATTTCTGTTTTATTTGTAATTGCAATTTTTAGGGCCAAAAATTATGGGCGAAAGGCTACCATTAAGGTTTATTTCTCCGTCCAATAGAAAAATTAAATTCAATATAGTAAGATACCATAATATGTTTCGCACAAAAGTGGTCCCGACAGCATGCAACATGTTGAAGATGGTGCGTCAAAGTATGTTTTTTATCTACTGTTAAAGTAGTTATCTAAATTCGTTGCAATTCCAGAAGTGGCATAGAGGAGCAGCTCTGGCGGCGCAAAAATGGGCTAACGAGTGCATGTTCTTAACTCATGATAACATTACTGGACGATACATTGATGGATACGGATCCTGTGGCCAAAATATCTTTGTTTCCTCACATCAAGTTCCTTGGATGTTTGCAATCAAAACTTGGTATTTGGAAAAAGACAATTTTACTTACGGCAGCATGAAAAATGACTTAAAAGTAGTAGGACATTACACGCAAATGGTGTGGGCAACAACTCATGAGGTTGGTTGCGGTTTACAGAAGTGTAACAGAAACGGCAACGTCCACGGGAAAACGTATTTTAATTACGTCTGTAATTATTGTCCTATGTAAGTAAAATTAGCTTGTTCCTTTTATTTTCTAACAATACGTATACATCAATTGAAGCGTGAAATAGGAGTGGCTGGCACTCAAGACACACCTGTAGCTCCAAAAATAAATAGTTTAAACTATGTGCTTTGTTTTCTTCCAGAGGCAATAAGAGGGCCCAGCTGGGGCGGCCTTACAAAAAAGGAAGACCGTGTAGAATGTGCAAAAAATTTTGTCATCGCAACAAGCTCTGTACCAATTCATGTCCAGTTGCAGATTATTGGGCAAATTGCAAGCAGCTTTATAAAGTTTGGCCGACTTGGCTTTGCAACACCAGCACTCCTAAGGGTGATGAAAGACTGAATTCTTGTAAAGCTACTTGCTTATGTAAAAGGAAAATACATGATGGGCGTTTTGCTTAATTAATATTCTCTTTTAATATATTCGAAATTAATGTATTATAATTCGTAATAAAATCATACTTAAATTTAGATTAATAGTTTTTTAAGTGTCCGTATCTCTCTGCCAAGTACAAAATCTTTCACAATTATACTAGCAGGTAAATATTCGGCATCAGTTGTACGCTGGCTTGCTTGCGTTAATTTTAGAAATAAGATGACGTTTCAATACTATTAGCTAATATACTATTATTGTTTTGTTTATGTGCTCGTAAACATTAATCGATATTTACAATATTTTTTTCATTTTTGGCGACGGAAAGGTTCCAATAAAACCGTGAAATGTCAGCGACATTTGAAAAATACATTTAAATTTTTGTTTTTGAAAAATATGAATAAACTTTGTAATATCAAAGCTTCAATCAGTTACTTTGGCTGACCCTTTCGGCTAAAACCTTGATTATCTCAATCATTTTTGGACAAGCACTATGCAACGTTTCAACAATACAATAATGCATCATTTCAGAGCCTCCATGGAGTAGTTACTAGTAAACGGATCATATTAATCAACTTTTATTTACATTTTTTTATTGTTATTTCTAACCCAAAAATATATTGTTCATAATTACAAAATATTCACGTTTAAAATTATGTATACGTGAGACAAAATCACAGACCTTTTGACTAAATCTATGGTGTTCCCAATTACAGCTTTGCAGTTTATAAAGTGTATCTTGCATTAGTAACATTTTACATTTATTTAGGTTTATGTAAACCTAACGACTGGTTTCCTATCAATTTTTAAATTGTTTCAAGCAAAATAATTTCTTATGGCTTATAAATTTACTATCGCCAGCTATTACTATTTGCGGATTTATTCTATGGAAGCTTTATTTAAAAAATGTCTGACTTCAAGAAAAAATTTGCATTCGATATGTTTGTGTATGTATGTATGTATATATATATATATATATATATATATATATATATATATATATATATATATATATATATATATATATAATCGAAAAAAGCAAAGCAAACCTGCGTATTAAATACTAAAAGTCTATTATTATGTATTAAAGAGTATTTCAAAGAAAACTTCAAAATACGTATAATCGTGAAAATCAGCAAAACCACTTACTCAAATTAACGGGAAAATCTAAATTCAATTAAGTGTTTATCCACGAAAATGCAATAATAAAATAAAGAATGAAATAAAAACAAATGCTTATATTCATTTCTTATTGGGAACAACATTACATATTTTGCCAACTTAGAATTGCTCATATTTGAATATCAACTACAATAGCTGCATTACTTTTGTGATATAACATAAACGTAATTATTTCCAACAGTATTATGCGAAAAGCGAAGCTTATGTAAACGTTTTACTTTTATTTCATTATCGCACTGCAATTTTTAAATTTATTCAATCAGCATACGTTTGTCGACGTTAGAAATTCTGGTTAGCATATCCAGTGGAAATATGTTATTGACTAAAGCTGTAACTAGTAATATACACATGTGCGTATCCAACAAGATCGTCATTTAACTGCAATTTTTCGTGTTAAATGGGAGTGTTCTGTATTATGTTCAATAGTCTAAATGTTAATTTAAAAACCTAGACATTTTATCAACTCCTAAATTAATATATACATTTCTAACTTCAATAATTCTATTTTCCCCCTAAAAAGTAATTAGCTGCTAGCATAATCACACGAAACTCTGGAGCGGCAAAGGTCACAATTATTTTTAATCTTACTGCTTAATGCAACCTAGATTAGGTCTACTTCCAACCGTGCCTAATGCAACATTTCTCAACTGATTATCTCATTTGGAATGGGAAGTTACTCAAGATCTCGGTAATTCCGAAGAATATATCAATTAAATAGCAATATATGCTGATTTTTCAGATTTATAAGAAAACTTATAGATAAATACACCACATTATAAACGACCCACTGGCCTTCAGTGCACAATTTTTTACTTATTTCGTAATACAGTAATTAGAGAGAAACCTCAATTTAATTAATGCCGTATTTAAGTATACTTTAGCGACCAACTAGATCATGTTTTTATTTTGCATTTTCTTTTCCAGGTTTACGGTACGATGATGGAAGGCTGTACTGTTTATACCCTTCTTTTCGCCTTAATAGGTCTCCTGACGGTGTTTTTCTTGATGCTAGAAACTATTTGGACCGTCCTTCAAGGTATTCGTGCATTTCTCGCGCCTTACTTGTTGCCTAATGAAGAAAGTCAGCTACCTAAAAAATATGGACCGTGGGCTTGTGAGTAATTTCATTCATTTCCCTATTTATAGAATTTGAATGTCATTGACATTGATATGTTTTTGGTGAAGGTCAAAAATACTACTTCGAGCGGTTAGTTTATATACATGAGCGATTTATTTGATTAGGATTCACATTCTTACCTACTTAAAAATGAGTGATGACTTGGCGTCTAGAGTAACAAAAAACTTGCTATGATATATTTTTGTACAGGCTATCATTGCAAAACGCTACGTTAAGGTAGGTTTTATACAAAAAAGCAAATTGTGTTAATTACTTAATGTGCAGTAATGAAACCAATTTACGTAATCAATCATCAATAAATCTAAAATATCAAGGATAAATTAAAAGATATATTTATATACAGTTAAGTGGAACTTTCGGAAAGCACGACGTGCCTTCGGAAATACGCCTTTATATCATAACAAGATTCGATATCTTGGTGGATTCTAACAAGCTAGCTAGAAACTATTATTTGTTCACAAAGTGCAACGCAATTGCAGTTGCAGTGTTAATAAAGAACTGCATTGCCTTTCTCTCAGAAAGTTATCGATTTTAGCGATGCTTAACCTAGATACTAAATTAACAATTACAGTTAACAAATCTTGGGAAAAATAAAATCATTTTTAAAATAGAAAGCGTAAACTGCAATTATTTGCTAACGTATTATCAATACAAAACTGCCCACTAGAAAATTGTTATTCAATTAAGCAAAGCACAACAAACATGGAGACGGCAATTAGTGCAGCTACTTAATTGAAGATCAACTTTTGTATTTAATTACGTATAACATGGTTTATAATTTTTTCAACGTATATTAGTTTTTTAAACGGTATTAATTTTCTAATTGTATCTATTTTATGTGCAGGCATACCTTGAAATGCTAAGATTTATATCATTCAAATATGTTAGTTGCCAACATTCAATTTGTTTGGCAATTTTTTATGGTGCCGATGCAACACTCAAAACTCATTTTCCAAATAACAATGCTGAACCCTCTCGTAAAAATTCCATACATTACGATTAACCAAAACTTCGAATCATGAGATTAATTTCATTCTACAAAGTAGTAGCAAAAGTTTTTTACCACAGTCTATAAATGCTTACATATATTCCAACAAATTTCGAATTATGTAATTATTTTTAAGTCTTTCATTTCAGTGGTAACTGGATGTACTGATGGAATTGGGAAAGCCTACTGCAAAGAACTGGCAAAACGAGGCTTAAACATTGTGCTCGTTAGCCGATCGGAAGAGAAACTAAATGCAACTGCAAAAGAATTGGAGAAGGAATACAGCATTAAAACTAAGATAATCATCGCTGATTTTTGCAATGGACCTGCAGCAATTGATCATATTAGAAAAGAACTAGGAAAGTTCGAAATAGGCATCTTAGTTAACAACGTGGGTGTTCAATATACGTACCCTATGTATGTGGGAGAAGTCCCGGAAGAAGAATTATGGTCAATTATCAACGTAAATATTGGAGCTGTGACACTAATGACAAAAATGTTTATAAACGATATGAAAGCACGGGGTCGAGGGGCTGTAGTAAATGTTTCTTCCGGGTCTGAGATGCAACCTCTACCACTAATGACAGTATACGCTGCTTCAAAGGTAAATAGAATTTTTATTAATAATTAATTACATTTACATGTGCTTGACAGCAAATTCTATTCACGTTAATAGCATTATACACATAATAAAATTAGCAACTGTGTACTTGCAAATAAAAAAATATTCACAATACAACGTAAATACATCTTATTTGCATCTTTATTTGCCTTTATACGCTTAATGCATTAATTGAATATATATGTTAGCAAATATCTTAAAATAATTACTAAACTACTTTGTAAGAAACAATAATTTGTCACACTTAAAATTGAAGCCGAGGAATGTGTAATTACATAAACACTTATACATTTTGTAGGCATATCTTTAAGTTTTAAAATGTCATCGTCACTTGACTTAAACGCATATAAGCACATACAATAGAATCGCATTTGCAAACTATGTATGCATGTTTATATTTAAAGAATATTTTTCAAATGGAATAAGTACCTCAAGAATTCAAGGTGAGGACCATTTATATTGTATGCTAAATTTTAATTTAAAAACCAAACAAATTTCGGTTTCTATATATATAATAGAAACAAGTTTGCTCCGACTATCCAAATAATGACAAAAACTGCTACATTTAGAGATTATATTGACATTTTATGCCCTGTTGACTTTTATGCGTTATTGAAAATAATATTACCGGGGCAAATATTTTGATATTTAATACATTATTTTTGTTATTTTTTAGTTATATAATTAAAATATATATGCAACTAATCAACCAAGGTCACTTGAATATATTTTGCAGAAAGCTCTTATAGGATTAAGTATTTACATTATTTTTGAGTGGCTTCTTCAGATTTATCACAAAAGCTTCTCTGATGTTGTAAATGAAGCCCACGCAATTAATATTTAGATTTAAATTTAATATTCAGCTCGTCCAATTAATTTCAATGTTCCTCGTGTGAACACTTAAAATTATTGATGAAAAATTCACACAAAAAATCAACAGCGTTCCGATTTCAGTTGCAGTCTATTAGTTAAAAAAAGTATTAATAGTATACTTGACACAAATATACGAATCTTCTCTCTGTTGTCTGCTATAAAGTAATTAGAAAAAATACCTAATCGCATAAAATTAAGCAAACGGTTATATTTAGTTTCGTGTCCAAAATTCAGAACGAGGACAAAATTAAAAATTAAGAAAATCGTCATTATTGCACCTTTTCTCATTTCCTAAGTAATTTAAAAGCTTAATTATTTTATAATTTAGGCAAAACGACAAAAAAGTAAACACCAGTTTCGTTGTCAATATTGCACCACTTTTAAATACTTTACTTCATAAAGTCAATGTCAATGAGAATTTGCTACTGAATAGCCGCTTTGGAGTGATCTTTGTCTCGCTGCCAAACCGCGCCGCAGTCTTTGGCCTAGTTAGTAAATTGAGTGAAGCAACTGTTTTACATGTTGACAAAACCACTTAATTTAATTATGCATGTTTCAGGCCTACATTAAGTACTTCACTGAAGCCCTGCGATATGAATACTCGAAATATGGAGTCACCATCCAGCATCTCTCACCATTATTCCTGAACACCAAAATGAACCAATTTAGCAACAGACTACAATCATCCAGTTTCTTTGTACCAGATTCGACGACATATGCAAAATACGCGGCGAGTACCTTAGGCAAACTGGATCATTCTACTGGGTATTGGCCTCATGGATTACAGGTAAAAAAATAACTCTTATTTATATAACTCAGACTTAAATTAATTTTAAATAACATAGTTCTACTTCTTATTTTTTGTTCGAATATTTTTTTCTAATGTATATCTATTTTTCAGTACTTCTTTATTTCGTTGGCACCAATGTGGCTAAGAATACATATAGGAGCGATGTTAAATAAGTCCTTCAGAAAGGAATACTTCCAAACTAACAAAATTAATCTCAGTTCTGTAAAATGAAAGAGATTCGACAATACAATTGTGATAATTAATATTTAACTTGTGTAAAACTAGGACTGATATTAATTTTGGTGAATATTATATTAATATTCAATTAGGCTACTTATTTTATGTATATAACGTTCATTTCACTTGTTTATATAATTTTTGCGACTTATGAACATTAGAATTAAAGCGAGTTTTTTGTTTCTAGTGCGTTTCCTTTAATTCCGAAATTTTATGACTAAAGAGGTCTAATTTGCAATAGTTATAAAACATGTAACACCCCATAAATTTTTAAAGGCACTTTCTTAATAGTTAAACTGAATGATGAAATTGCATATACTGAATCATCATAAAAATTTCTACTCCGTTTCTATTGCAGGCGATTAAAGTAAGCGTCATTTGAATTTCTAGACTCATTTGCATAGGCAACTGTTCAAGTTAACACAATTTAAATATCTTTTGTAATATTGATTCTATTATTACCTATTAAATTTAATATTTTCAACATATTTTATATACATATTCTTATGACTGATTGGCAACGCAAACTGTTGAACTGACGAAAATGAATTGATTATTAAAGTATTCATCTACTCAATAAGTTTGTTGAGTGAAACATAGTTGGTGTTTTCTCTAAAATTTTTGCCTCTCAAAGAGTAATTGCATGATAAATAGTTTAAATCTTATAACGACGAATATATCCTGAGAGTTGCTACCGATTAGAAAATTGTTATGTACTTTTTCTTAAAAAACCAAAAATACCCAAGCGATTTTTTTAAATGTCAACTCAACGAGAGAAGTAAGCGATTGTGTTGATATCGATATCTTAAAAGTCTACAATTTTAAGCTATCGATAAATTCTACAATTCTCTTTATTGTATTTCAGAGTAAAAGGAATAGTTTTGCCGATTTTAACAACTCATTTAAATTGGAAGGTGTGAAGGGTTGGTTTTACAGAGATGCCAACAAAGAGTTGGTTCTACAAACATCAAAAGTTATTTACATTTATCAAATTAACATTTGATCACATGAATTAGAGGGAATTTGTTTAGAAGGAGTTCGTGAAAAAATAAAGAACGTAACTAAAACCGTTCCATAAAATATAGTACAATTGAATAAAGCAAACGATTGTACGGGATGTGCTTTTAATAATACAACATATACCAATAAGTTTTTAAAATGTACTCTTACAGGGTATAAGCATTTCCTGGGAGTTCAAATTTATGTAGGTATTTTAATTTTGTGCAATTTGAATAAACCACACTTAAACATAACAGTGGCAACTTAGTTAAACAAAGTTGATAGTTATTACTAAATGCTATTTTATTCTGTTTGAAGGATTATTAATTGAAACACAGAGAACAGTGGAAGAATGTTACATTTAAACAAGGGAGAGCACATTTATTTCCACTGACACCCTTATCGTGGTAACAACTAGGAGGACGTTACTATATTCAATTCTTTTCAGAGTTTGTTGAATAAAATGTATAATTTCTTGCTTTTAGAACATTCTTAACAATGTAGATGAAGAGCCTAGTAAAATAGTTTTTTACATACTTTTAGTTTACAAACTTAAATAAAACTTAGGCGATGCTTAAATTAGCAGTATTGTTAGTAGAAAATTTATATTAGATTATATTTCTTTTTCCAAGAAGAATCGAGCTATTGCAGTAAAAACTGTCTAAACGAAGAGAAGGGTCATAGTAATTTGTAAAAAGCTGCTGATAAGTTTACTAGATCGCGATTCAAAATTGTAAGCAGAACCCTTTATTGAAAAACGTGTGTTTAATATATGGACACGTAAACGCCATGTTTCAAATCTAATAAATGCATTTTTTTAAAACTGATATTAGTCCAAATTATTATGAATACATATTGCTTTCGTCGTTTACATACCAATTAAATTTCTTTTACATTTTGGTGAGAGAGAGGGAGATGTCATATTTCATGGCAACAAGTTGATATGCATTTCATTATTGGATTGTATTTTGGCAACAACGTTTATTTTTATATGCAAGAAACGTTTTTATGGCTCAAATTTTACACACAATAGTTACTAATACCGAGGTAATAAGGCTATATAGGACGATTCGCTGATATTTCAACAATTCGACTTAAAGAGTTGCAAACAACTTGGAAGCAAAAATCTTTTTAAGGGTGAATTCACCTGACATTCTAATTAATGGTTACTAAACAAAATAAATCCTTAACATTTGTTTGATATATTTGTTCATTACAATTATTTGATAATATTCATATCAAAGGATTATAATTGAAAGTTCGTACTGAAATATTGTAGTAAGCAGAGTGCAAATAGAAAGGAGTACTTCTGAATAGGCAACACACAATATAGTAACAATAATGAAGTTGCCTAATCAACTTTCGATCAACCAATTTTTCATGACGTCGTTAGATTACTTTTAATAAATAGCAATCGTATCATTTTGATAGTTTCCAACAAGGAATAAAATTGTAAAGCAGAGTATGTTGGAGGAAAGATGCCATAAATACAATTAAGAAATGAATAATGTCTTCGGCGATTTATCAACAGGATTCACTGACTAATTAAATGGATATAGATAATTTACTCTGACCAAATCAAGTTGCAGCAGTACGCTAAAGTTCTTTATGTACATATAAGAGAGGCTGGCCGGGTGAAAAATTATTATAAAACAAAGATCATTTACAGGTGCGCACAACAACATTGTGAAACCCAAAAGGTCTCTAAGGCAAATTATGGGAAGAAAAAAATGAAGGAAAAATGTTCTTACCATTTACTGTTAATTCCTCATTCATAAAATACTAAAAATTAAAGTCCTAAAAATTAAATTGTTTTATTTAATAAACACATTAATCAAAGATAAAATGGTTATGCAAATGAATAACTGCAATGTAAAAGCTATATATTGTCCAGGTAAAAATACATTTTGTTCGTGGAGCGTGCTCAGAGACAAGACTTTGCCATTATAAGAAATGTCAAAACATATTAATCAGAAATTGATGGCACAGCAAGATAACTAAGATTTAGCAACAATCAAGCCGATATAAAGCTGCACATATAAACAAATAATGTGAGATAAATCCGTTAGATCTATGTAAGAGAGAAAATGTTATCGTACTCGTTAATAAATATATTAAATAATAATCGTCTGAATTAAGTATTGTATTCGAAATCCGAATATCATATGTTTAGCATTACTCTACGTATATTACTGAAATATGTGACTAAATATACATATGTATAGAAGACTAAATTGTTTACGACAAATAAAACATATATTTACATAAGTCGCACAAATAAGTTATAGAACTTAATTTAATGAGACTATTTATATACAAATAAGATGCTTTGGTTGGTTACAACTTTTTCACTGACATAAAAAAATAGTTAGTGACATCGTGTAAAAAGATACATTTAAGTTTTGTAGCATATTAAAATATAGATACCATTTGACATATGATATCCACTTAGTAAAATTATTGTGGAATTATTGATTTCAGAACTAATTATACCTTAAATGGATTTTAGTATTGAATGCGATTGATTTATTTAATCTCTATTAAACTAAAATCATAGCAAGATTCGATACTATAGGCAAATTTAGGGATTGAACTGCTAAAAATGTTCTGTTGGAAAGTTTTAAAGACCGTACATAAAACTCCTATTCCTAGTTCAAATATAAAATGTTATTTTTTTAAGTTCAATATTAAGGTGAATCTATTAAGGAAATATATAAATAATTCAGAAAAGCATTATCAATTCTTTCTTAAACGCTCTTACCTCAGCACTCACTCTATAAACGGTCTAAATAAAAATTTTGCGATGACTCAAAAAGCAAAACAAAGAGTAGGTGCGAAAACTGTTATCATACCACGTAAATATCCTTCGCAATGCTACTGCAATAACAGCTAAAATTAACGGTAATAAACATAGCTGTCTATCATTTCGGTTGCCTACATGCAATATATTTAAACATTTAAGCAGCAAATAAATGTGTACTAGATGTTGCATAGAACTATGTTAATAAATCTAGTCTCTATGAGAAATAAAATTTTGATAAATACCTCAATAGCAACAGTTTTAATAATTCTAATAAAATATGCGTACACCTTTCGATGATAATTAGCTTGAATATATTTCATTTGAAATTATGATAAGGCTTGAATATTAATCAAGGCTTCATTCTGTCAGCTTAGAAATTTCGTAACTTTGCACTCACTTCTTCAATAGTTAATTTTTAAGCGCGTTAAAAATTAAAAACGTAATTTGCAATTTTATTTTCCACTTTATTTAGCCTAATGTATGCGGGTATGGCCTTATATAATCTCTTTACGCATAACTTACCTCACTAAAGTGCAGAATGCATAAGACCTTTACATAATTTGGTTAATGTAGTTTGATGGAATTAAGTTCATTGGAAAAAATCATACCAAGCAGTCAATATACTGAAAAATGAATTTAATTATTTAGTGTGTTGCGCTCAAGCATTCTATTTAATTTAGTAATTCAATTATTTTATTATTTTTCGCATTAGCTTTATTTGATTAAAATAATTCTTCTTTATTGATACACCAAATAGCAACAAATTGACAAAATGAATCAGACCTTAGATATGGAGTTTGTACAACCAATTGCATAAATGCAACCGTGACTAACAATATGTATTCCTGTAAGACACTTAACCCGAGCTCAATGATCTTACACTTACCTCTCTTAAGACATTCACCTGGAGCATGCGCAACTGCTTATTTGGGTAATAGGAACTCGATTTCTTCAGCTGACAGTTCTTGGTGAAGTCTTGTGGGATTGTCGGATAAGACCAGCCCACCGCGAACGGACTTACGAATTCTCGAAAGATAATAATAATGTGCAAAAATTCGGAACGAAACAACGAAAATGCGCCATAAAATTTAGTGAAAGTGCTGAAAATTTTGTGTATTTTAGTGTGTAGTTGTAGTTTAGAATTACGGTGTAGTTTTTAAAAAAAGGAAAAATACAAAAAGTAAGTAAACAAAGTAATTCTTAATGCAGAATGCGCATTTTATTTATTATAAATTAATACAAGGGATGTAAGAATGAAAGTTTTATAAAAATCTAAACTTTTGTAGTAAGGACCTACTGGGAATGACTAAAATAAAAAACTCACACCAATCCTTTTGATAAATAAGAATTTAAATCGCAGAGAAAATTCTCAGTAGGTTAATTGAATTCAATGGTGTCTTGCCGTCAGCTTTCTTTTAGTAAATTCGCTAAGGCTATTATTATTAAACCAACCGCTTTAATTTATTTAGATAAATATATCGCATTTGCCGCTATTTACACCATATAAATTAAACGATACATAAAATTGTACGTTTCCTCTTTGTTATTTTTTTTCTAATGAAATCACAACACGTATCTTTATTACTATCAGTAACTGTAAAGAAGCTACTTAAATTTTTTTAACTATTGTGTACATAACTAAAGGCATGGTACGTGGTGTTAATCCTTAATTAATCCAGACAGAAATCAAAAGATATCTAATGGAATAAGCCGCCTTTCACTCTTTGGTTCGGAGATACCAATAGTCGATTAAGCGAGCAACCTTCAAGTTTTTAATAAAATGTCGCGACTTTTAGTGATACAACTTCGCATCCTATTTAGTCATTACACATTTGTTGCAGCATTTCGCTTTTGATTCACCTCACATTATTTTATGATTTCTTCATCATTCGGTGTATGAACGTCAGCAGTTTCTCATGGGAAAATTTCGTATTTCAGGCGTAAAATTGTAATCATAAAAACGTCGCTACTTATGAGTTTACAAATACCGAAAAATTTCACACTGATTTGTTACTTCTACACTCGTCACAATATCATTATTTTAGAAACTTTACATTGGCTGCAATCCATAAGCGTAAGATACCTTAATTGCTTTTCACAGTTATATAAACTACTCATTCACAAATGAGTGATTTTTATTACTATGGGAACAATTATTGAAATGAAGAAATTTTATTTGTATTCTCTCTCATTATAATAGTGTACACAACGCTGTATTTGGTCAAAATGCGCTTCATTTATGCTAAACATGGAATGGTTGCGACTGTGAAGTGTTATGCAATTGATACTATTGATACCACAGGGTGTAGTTATGCAGCTTGTAGTAATATCATTTATTTGCGCGAAGTGACATCAGAAATTTAGGCGAACAACCTTTCGGCCCACAAATAAACTTGTACCGTTCTACCACATCCTCGTGGGCTCGAAGGTGTTTACTTTTAAAATGAATGCTGTTTGGTTTTCATAATTTTACTCTGCTAAAATTACGTTCCGCAAATATTTATTTGCTGCACTTTTGTACAACCGGAAATACACGCATGCGACTAAGTACGTGATTGGCTTGCCGGAAATATTTGCAGTCTTACAAAAAGATCCTTGACTTTCTACTTTATATCGCTACAGTTATTTCAGCACTATAATTTGCTCGTGTCATATTGTTGTAGGTATTTCAAAATCTAACGATATATGGTAGTTCTAATTCGCTTGTTGCGTGATTGCAGTTTTTAAATAATCATTTATTATCCATTGGATGCAGCTGTGTTTAGAGTAATAATCTAAGCTATAATTATGACACCTGAAGATTTGTTGCAATTGCTCCTGATATTTCATAAGTAGGTCATTTTTTGTTAGATATTATTGAGTGTAATTTGTAAAATGCATAATCTAAATATGTACATTAGTAGCACTTCTCAATGCATTTATCGAAAATACCAAAAACATCTGCCAAAAACCATGAATAATAATTATTATACTACACCTGCTCTGGTAATAATGTTAACCATAATATCAGTACTATTTCCCCAAAGGTGAGAGCCGTCAATTAAAATAAGGAAATAATCAACGACTTGTTCTTGCTTAACTACAACAAATGTTGACTTAAATCAAGTATTGTAGCTAAGGTATTCGAGTTAAATGTAAAATCAGTACATATACAGGAAACAAAGTCGACAGCCATTGGTAATATAAAACTATAAAACACATCAGCAAGCAAAGTCTTTGCACATCAAAAAGATGTAATTATTATACAAAACTTATTCTAGATAGCAAAATCTACAAATTCGATAAAAACAAAAATAAGATGGTAATAAATTTCAAGATTACAATTTTCAATACACTAATTTTTCAATCAAAATACTCTACAATAAACTATCTAATGCACGAATCATAATAAAACTGGTGATTAGCATAATTTAAACTATGAATAGTAGAAAAATATAAGAGTTTTGACAACAGGAGAGCATTATTAAAATCGATATACTATAGAAATGTATAAATATGAATAGAATATTGATATCAGCTATACAGGTGACCAAGCATAATAGAACATGTCGTTATATAACTCGGTAATTACTTCTTATATAGAAACATACACGATGAACTTGTTACCAACACTTATTACCATAAAATGCCATTCCTGATGAATACATTTTTTCACTAGCATTTACACAACAGATTGGAGTTGAACTTTGCAGGTCGTAAAAGTTTTACCAAATTGGCAGTACGACATGCTTTCAATTACAACCAATTATTTTATCAATGTACTAAAATAAGTATTTATATCTACGACAATAGATGCTTTCTAAGCAATTTTAAGGTTACGTAAGTATGGATATGAAAAGTACGTTAAAATAAACTGCTAGCAGATGAATAAATTATCTAAACAATTCTCAAGCACGATCGCTTTTATTGTCTGCTTCGACTTTGCCAAAATTTTGAATTCATAATGAAAATGCATAATGCATCTCGCTGATTTGCATAAGTTATGCAATCACAGTCACAAAAGAATTTAATAGGGAAATATTTTGCTGAAAAAATCGCTTTTAAAATATTTTTCCATTATAGATAGATAATTTCTACGCTCCTTCAAGTTTTATTTTGTATGAACGCGATTAAGTGCATATATAATGATCACATTACTTTGTTTTAAAGCCGTAATTAAAGAACTTCGACCTTCAAATAAATGTCGCTTTTATTTTAGCGAGATGTAAGTTTTTCTCATAAAAACGCTCATTTCATGCATTCCATTGTAATAAAAGATTATCTTTTATTACTGTATACCTGTAATCTCAGTGATGAGGTAGATATTATTTCAATTTTACTTATTAACAAAATCATTTACCACTCAAATAGCCAAAATATTTACTATAGTTTAAGATTTGTAACATAGCACATAGAGTTATATTATTAATATTGACAAAACAAGTAAAAAAGGACATACAATTTTATGTTTTCTTAACATTCGAAAATAAAGCATAATTGAGCGTGACACAAATTCTATTCTTATCCTTAAAAATAAACAATACTAAAATATTCCATATTAAGTTTACTAAATAATTATTGAATGTGTGGCTTCTCTTTTATAAAAATGTTTATTTGTCAATTTAAACTCGTAATAATATTAAATATACCTTTCTGTCAACATTCTATAAAACATTGGTTGGAGAACTAATGCAATTCGTCAACGAATTCTCCGCGCCACCTGAAATGTTTCATTTTGCTAAATTGGAAATATAATGTATTTTTAACAAACTTTCATAAACTATGTGATACCTAGAGAAAACTTGATAAAAATTCTGCTCGCTTTACATATAACGTCGTATTTTAACTTTTTTACACCTTTTATTTCTCAGTTTTATGTAAGAAAAACCAACCCATTAATCTTTTTTTTACTACATCTACTGTTTTGGGATTAACTTATAATAAAACAAGATCGTCGTTAAACTTTAAATTAACATTCAAGTAAGGACCTGGATTTTATTTTAATGACATTATCGTTACATAAGCACATATTCTCATAGGAAACTACGCATTGGATTTTTTTAAAATAAAATATCCTAAACGCATTTACAAACTTACAAATTTTTCATGTTTTTGTTTTATTTATAAAGTACTCATAATAAAAATAATGTTATGCAGACTATTTTTGTCACACTGCAACAGATTATTAGTATACTATAAAAATGCCAATGTTTGCTAACAAAACTTAATCGTATATTATAGAACCAATTTTCTTTTAGTTTGTACTTAAAAATGATCAACGTTAAAATGTATTACAACTGCAAAACATGACATGTTTTAATTATTATCATTTAAATAAGTACATAGCAGCCAAGCACATTAAAATAATTAAATTCGTTAAATGGTAGATGTAATCTTATAAACAGCAGGCAGCACACAGATTTTAAAACGAGTATATAGAAAGTAGACCAACTATATTTATTGCTCGAGGAATATTATTACTATTAACTATATTTCAGCGACAATCTAAACCCTTAAACTGCAGACACCAAAAGCATATACCAACTTTGTTTTATTTACAACCAATTGTTTCTCATACGAAAATAGTTGTATAATAAAACGGGACCCCATATTTCATTTACAACTTATTATTATATTGCCACATAATAGTCGTGACACAACTAGACCAGACTGACACCCACTCTTTAGCTAAAACCTAAACTGCCTCTCATTTTATCTGATACAGTTCTTATTATTTTATATAACGAACATTCTTACGAAACATTCTTTTACAATTGCGATACATTTTGCGGTTGAATTGTACTGCTGCATTTTGCTCAAGCTTTCTTGTTACCAGGTATGCTGTGAACAGGCATGTATGTAAATGTTCTATAGGTGGGTCCGAAAGTTTAATTTAAAAATCTGGCATTTTCTTGCTAAGACAATAATTGGTTTTATATGAAAATTCTGTTAATATCTAGGTCCCTGTATAACTTTGTTGGGCAGAATTTAATTAAGAACAATAATAAAAACATTGTCTTCTAGAAATAAATGGCACGGCGCTAATAACGGTTCAACAGACCGAAAAAGAAGAACTCGCTTTGTAGAATAGGTCAATAGAATAACAAGTAAACACGCAACAGTATTGCGGTGATTTACTTTGCACTATTTCATATATTAATTAATTAAGAATAAGAATTATTTTTTAAAGTTAGCAGTATTCAAAGAATGTTCCCAAAGATTGCAAAAACACCACATAATACCAATTAGCCATAGTTATAATAAATGTTGATCATTGTAACCATTTGACATTTTCATCCTTCTTTTATTTTGTATTCTTTGCGCTCCTTATTAATATTTCATGTTTTAAAGATTAGTAAAGTTTGTTAGATAATCTGCATATTTAGATATTTTTTGTTAAAGAATTGAGGTCGCGCCAGGATTAAATTTATTTTAAATACACATCAACCGTGTGACTCTCCGTTAAATATAAACTGCATAGCGGATCTCTTTTAATGCACGAAACTTATACTAGAAAAGTGAGGTGATTGTAAACTCACGATATTGCAATAATTCATTGTTTATGATTTCGCTTATTTGCGCAGCTTCTTTGCACGCATTTGGCAATTGATTTTCACTTTCTTATCCGCAATTGAACCATTCAACTGCAAATAATATTTCAAAATGTTGGTGTTCAAGCATCAATATAAAAAAACAGCGTAACAACAATATTGCTACGACCCGTGCTAATCTAATTAATAATCACATTAACAGCTTAAACGTCAAGGAAACACGTTTTGTCTAAAAAACAAAGAATCGCTTCTAACAATTCTGCAGCGGAAGTCGCAGTAAATACAGCTGATCTGTATCTTAAAGTGAAAGTGGGTCATATTCAACTGGTGCTGCTTAAGAAGCCGTCTAACACCGGGCATTCTATAAATGAGCATTGCAGAAATCGACTTTCCACTAAAGATGTTGTTAACGGAATTTTTCCGCTATATTAGTTTCCTCCATTTTCAATTTGCCGCAATTGACCTTTCATGGTGTCCGCAATTAAATTCCTCAACAATCTTCGCTTATAGAAAATTAGAAACGTCATTGCTGTGACATAATTTGCCTATCAGAAACATGCCCCTTACACTTACCACATCCAATCAATCTTGACTAATGGTTGGCCTCAGGTGGAATATTTATTAGTCATGAATTCTCAATACAATTATCCCATGCCTCATCCACAAATGGTACAGTTATCAACTGCTTTCGGTTTTTTCATTGCCAAAAGCGTCTAACTAATGAATCATTCGTTAATGATCCCAGCTATTCTATTTTCATCGCAAGGATCAAATATGTGGATAATTATTTTAATAAAGAGCTGATATTATCTTATCTTTTAAACAAGGACTTTTAAACAGCCATCAAACTCATTTAGCATCACAATAGCAAAAGGTTGTTAATTAGATCTAGGTAAAAAGATGATTTGTTCGAAATTAACCAGGTGATTAAAAGCAGCCAAGCTGAACATTGAATGCTTTTTAGCATTATTTTCAAATCACTGATCCAAATTATTTCGTAGTCGTATTCTTTGTCAATCGCCAGATCTCACTCAGAAGCTATTTTCGTTAGCATTGCTTAATATTCACTTTGCAAAATCACCATCGATAAATGAGCAACAACCGGTTAGACGAAAAGTTGGTGCTAATGAATTTCTGATTTTATACTATTTATGAGCCGCACATAATAATTTATAGAGCGTGTGTGTAGCAACATAGCTTTTACACAGTCACATTATGACAGAGTGACTTTTACTTAAAGGTCGAAGAATTTCCAAAATAAAACCAAAAGTGCCGCCGGTAGTTATATTAGTGTGTACAATTTATTGAAACAGGTTTTTAACTTGTATTATTTGAAGATGGTATTTTGATGGCTCCTTTCACTTTCTCGATTAATTTACTGAAATTAGCGTGTTTGAATGTCATTACGGATGACTTAAATGCACATCTCCTAAAATTATAATGTTAGAATAATTATAGTTTCCAAAAACGTTCAGAGCGCCCACTTCTCCCATTTCGACAGGTCCGTTTTTGCCGATAGAATACTGCAGTTAATGATTTGCTATTTGGTTAATAGTTATATGAATAATAATTAAGTTTAGTACGGTAATAATTTGTCGAATTGGAGTTCCCCGTAAGCAACAAACATTTGCCATGCTAAAATAGGATGTACTTTGCATTAAATTAAGTACTAAATTGATAGGTAATTGATCTTGCAAAATTAATTGTAAATGATGAAGCAAAATCAAGCATTTTAGTGTCTTGCATCAAAATCTATGGCATAATAATTGTCGGTTAATATGGTTCTTCAAGATTTAATTCTTCACAAGTTACGCTGCAACCTGCCAAACTTCACAGACGCTTTATAACTAAATTGTATATTTCCTAATTATATAAGCCAAAAAATAATTTAATTAATTGATTTAAATACTTGGTAGTTTCAAGAAAGTTTTAGAAAAAAAATGTTATATAAATCTACTTGTTTGCATATTTTAAATTACTTAATTACAATTGTGAAGAAACTAAATCATTATTAAAAGTAAATTTTATTTGTTATAAAATCAATACTAACATCTTCTAAAGAAAATATATTTGGCGTGAAAGGAGAAGATTATATAAAATCATATTTATTCATTGCTTTATCTTAATTTATATTTTTATATTCCCATATACCATATAATATAGATAAAGTATTGTGATCATGAAGAAATTCGATTTTGCAATCATTGCAGATCTTCAAACTTTAGGGCTTCTGCATTATAGAATGTTAAAATTTGCCATTAGGCTAGCAATCGTATTTTGACAGCAATGTTTGGGGCCTATAAGGCTACCGAAAAAACTTTTTAACCTTCAAAAACATACATTTTTATCAAGTAAACTATTTGATAATATAAAGCTAGCAACTTGAAGTGTTTCACATATCTTCAAAACCCCTTTTAATGAGTAGAAACACAATGTCGACATTGTCAAAGCACTGAAAGTACTGCTCCTTTTTATTTTAAAAGGCTCAGATATTCAGTAGAACGCGGAAAGAAAAAATATTAGGAAAATTTGACATGTACGCCATATGTAAAATGTGCAATGTACAAGATGTAATTTCAAAACTCAAGAAACCGAAAGTTCAAATAAATACACATCGCAAATTTATGTTTCTGTTTAATCTCTGATGCCTCCATTCATCTTAATTTCAAAATGTTTTTATAATTTAGTAAGAAAGTCGAAATATACCAAGAATCGCTTACTCTGGATTCGGTCGCTTCGCACGCTCATCCCACACGAAGTTAGACCGAGTTAAAAAATAAACTCGCTTAAATATATCTGCACACTCCACTGGCAGTAAAAGCAGCAAAATCAGTTTTGTTTTATTGCTACTTCAGTCTAGTCTACTTGGTATGGTGTATCCTGAACTCTTGCACTTTGATCCTGTAATTTTGAAGTTTTAAAACAAATTTTTAATGCCTTATCTTGGATTGTTGTTTCTTATCCTATCTTGATTTTTAATTC